>VXAU01001358.1:128085-325596 GCA_013399695.1 Formicarius rufipectus
GGGCTCTGGGGCCGTGTCCCCGGTGTGTGTAGGGCTCTGGGGCCGTGTCCCCGGTGTGTGTAGGGCTCTGGGGCCGTGTCCCCGGTGTGCCCGATGTCCCCGATGTGTGTGGGGCTCTGGGGCCCTGTCGCAGGTGTCCCCGGTGTGTGGGGGGTTCTGGAGCTCTGGGGCCGTGTCCCCGGTGTGCCCGGTCTCGTCCTGCCCCCCGGGCTCCCCCGCAGCCGAGGTGATGCCCTGCCGTGCCCCGGGGAAGAAGCGGCAGAGTCGGGCTTGTAGCGAAACACCCGGCTGTTCTGCGAGGGGGTTGTTCCGCGGGTGTTTTTAAGGTGATGTTTATTGTTTGCTTCGTCCTGTGTCAGGTGATGTAGATATTGAACATATTTCTCCCCTGTAGGGCCTGCCTAAAAGCCCCACTTCTGTGCAAAAGTGTTGTTCGGGCTTTCCTATGCCCCTGTTTTCCACGCTGGATCAAAGAAGAATTGCGAGACTCTAGGTCATTGGAAATGTCTTTTTCTTTCCTTTCACACTGAGGTGCACAGAGAGCTTGAGATAGGGTTTTATTGCTGCCTCTGTTGCTAGCTTATAATTAGACTTAAAACTTGCTGCTACGCCCACTGAAGGCAGTAGATTTAGTTCAGATCATTCGAGTATCATGTTAATAGCCCTTTGTTTGGTTTCTTAACCTGTTTCTTTGGCTTCTTTACCTATTTCTTTACCGTTTCTGATCACAGTTTTTATACCGGGCCCCTATTGACAATGAACAAGTTAAGTACATGTTGCATAATCTTCACAGTTTGTCGCTTCAATTACTAATGCTAAACACACGTTATTTCTGATAACATTGTGTTTTAAGGCATTAAATCTAAACTCAGAGGAGCTCAGTGTAAAGCAAGGTACTGCGTTTTGTTAAACCAGCCAGTTTTTTGTCAGGGTGATCTTAGACTTGTTGCTCAGCCCCTGCCCACCCTGTGCAGTTAGCTTTTGCTGCTGTTAAAAATATCAGCAGCTGCCAAGTTGTGTTTTAATTTGTTGAGGGAATGGCTGGCATTTCAGCACAGCAGCTCCTGCATTCCTTGCACTAGCTTGCAGGATGACCATGGAGATACTGAGCATTGCAGTAATAGTCAGAAGGAAATGTGCAGTGAGACCTGTCTTTTAGGGATATTCCTGTTGTTCCATGCTTGATTCCATATGTATTTGATTCACTGTGACACACACTTGAAGAAGCAAAAGGATTTGTAGATACTGCCTACTAGTGATAACCACGTGCATATGTATTTTGTTTTCGCCTCATTGGATCAGTTTAATAATAAGAAAAGCTCCTGCCTAATAGGATGAGTAGGTGGCAAAATGCCCATATCTCCTACACTGAAAGAGAGAATGCTCTTGCCAGGCATCAGCTTTTTCCTTTCTATTCAAATAACTTGTCAGTCATTTCATACGTGATGGTGGGGGATTTTGTGTCAGGAAAGCAGAAACCAAAGTAATCAAAAATTGGAAAGGCTAACTCTTGAAGAGGTAGGTGGTTTCTTCCTAAAAGTCCATGGGATGACAGGAAGCAAACCCTGACTGCAATGAGCACTGCAATTCAATGATATGTGCAACCACTGTAATAAATTGGACTTAATTTGAACTGAGTACCTGTGTGCTTGTGTCTTTTTGAACTGGGGCCTGTTGTCCTAAAGTGGAAGCATTTAATGCTTAAAAGCAGGTGATAGAAAGATACTGAACCATTTAGAAACATCTGATCACTGATATTTAGGGATTACATATTTTTGAAGCCTGAATTACAGGAATATGTGACTGGTGGTGTCTAAAATGTAAGAATGTAAGTAGTTGATCTGAGTGTGGTTTGGCATCTCTAGTAGTTTGGAGACTGTGGGTTTTGAGGTTCTCTGTGAGGTGGTTGTGTTGTACAGAAGTCTTTGCCTTCTCTCAGCCCTTTGACCTATACCTGGGATGGAAAATAAAAATAAACCTTAAAGGAGTGTGGCAGGACAGTTAACCGTGTAGAAAGGTTGAGCCAGTCACCTTGGATGATAAAGTACTTCCAGCCAGACTTGTTCAGCTGGTTTGCTAGGGAAAGGTCACCTTGACAATGAAGTTGACTTGGCAGGGGTCACTGGACACCTGATGGAAGATCATGGGACAGAACAGATGGCTCACAAGGCTCGGAAGAGCTGTGATGTTTGCTGGCCCTGCCCTTTTAGGGTTGCTCAACTGGTGGATAAGTTATTGTGTTAGAATCTTTGTGATGGGTAGGCTCTCTTGAGGGTGGATAGAGTCCACCTTGGAAATACGCCTTGGAGCCTTGGGATTCAAGGACGGTGTCCACTGCAAATGCTGCTTCGGTCATGTCCTGTAGCCTGCTCTTCTGATGACACTTCCAGAGCAGATTAATGAGGTGTGCACAGCCAGAATTAAACCTCTGTTTTGTTAGAATCAGTTGTTAATTAACCTGATTGCCCAACTTGAATAGAAACTGTAGCTTTGGGGTAGAGGTGGGAAGGCACCTGACAGAGGGATTCTTACAGCTAGGAACGTTCTCTAGAAAAATGGGAGGAAAAACTTGTGGCTTAACTGAGGGACAGTGGTAGAACCAGAGTTAATAATATCAACACCACCTGCATCCTGTGGTCTCCACTGCTGCCGCTAGCAGGGTAAGTTTAGGAGTTTGTGTGTTTTGTGCTTTTACAGTGGTAAGAAGAAAGCAGAGCAGCTGTGAAACGGTCTTAAAACAGTGGTTGCAATGTGACAGGAAATTATGACCTAGAGAAGCCAGTCAGGAGAATCTTCTTGGATTTAGAAACTAAGACTAGGCAAATCTTAACTTTTTCATACTGCATTCAAAGACTCGTGGGGAAGAAAAAAAAAAGACAGCTAAGGCATTTAAGCATTAAATAGTAATGGAATTAATGTCTCATTCAAGTAGGACACACGGCCAGACTTTTTCTGGCAGACTGAAAATCCCAGTTGGAGAGTTGCTGAATCAGTTATTTCTGTCTCGCTCTATCACCAGCAAGCACAGAGAATGTGTAGTGAAGTTCAAAACTGAAGGCAGTGGATTTGCCAGGATCCCGATGTTGTATATAAATTTTTAGTAGTAAATGTGCTTTTGTTCAAGGAACTCAAAGCCCTGTCCGAGGACCACAGAGCTGTGTTGTGTGTGCTGTGATTTTTGCTGTTTGTGTGGATCTGAGTCGTGGGGGTTGAGCTGGTGAGCTGTATGCCATTGCAGTGGAAACCATGCTGTGTGCATGCAGGTACAGAATATGAGCCTGAGAAGAGATGGCTGACAACTGTGCCTTCTCTATGACTTTATGAACCCAGCAAAGTTTTTAGTGTGTGAAGTGCTATTAGAGGAGTCAGTTCCAGTCTTTTAAGGCATACAGTATTATGGTTTAACTGGAAAAGGTCTACCTAGGATACTAAAATTTTTTTCTGCCACTGCTTAGAGTGTGACCTTAGCCCTGTGATAGCACACATCTTTAATATGGCACAGTCAGTTGTGCTGTATTGAAAGGTCTCAAAGCAGAACAAATATTTTTATATTTTTCTTGTGTCTACTTGGTAGGTTCATCAGTCATTATGAAGCTGCCTCCTTATCCCAGGAAAGGAAGTTATGTTAATAGGTTTCATAAAGTTGCGTCTTTTCCAGATAGTATTCATGCTAGGACTGAAAAGGAAGGTTGCATTTATTCATTCTCTTGTAATTTTGATTAATTTCATTATTTTTTAAGTATTTGAGAAGTAAAATTGATCCCCATCCTGCAGGTTTCACTGTGTTCTGTTCTTGGGGAGAATATGAGGCTGCCAGTAGAGGAATTGTCTGCCTGCAAATTCAGAGGATACTGTTGCAGTAGTTGAATTCTGTGAGCTTGGCTGCATAACCATAAAGCTTATAACTTCTGCAACATATAAATGCTTCTGGGCTTTCAGTGCTTGTCATTGCTGTACAGCAATTGATGGGTCAGTCATCTTAGCAAAGAAGCTTCTGTCTCTTAAGGTGAAAACTATCCGTTCTAAAAGAATTAGTATGTCACTTTAACCTCTACTTTAAATATATAATCAATTTGATTTGGGGGAAATACAGTAACCTGAAATCTCACTGGATAGCCAATAAATAGAAAAATTAAATAAGGATGTTTTCAATAAATGCTTCAGTCCAATCTACTGTAGGTGTATTTGAGAGAAAGCAGCTGGTATGAATGACTGCTGTATTTTCCCACTGGATCTGCATGGTAACTGTGACTTTCTGATTATTTTAAAGACAATCTCTTTTTTTTCCTAGAGCAAAATCATAATTTTTAGGACTGTTTTTGTTTTCTTTCCTGCAGGGGTTCTGCAGTTGCCAAAATAGTGGGCAATAATGTAAAAAAATTGCAGAAGTTTGCTTCCACAGTGAAGATGTGGGTCTTCGAGGAGAATATTAATGGGAGAAAACTGACAGATATCATAAATAAGGAGCATGAAAATGTAAAGTATCTCCCTGGACACAAGCTACCAGAGAATGTGGTAAGGCTCAGCAGCTAAATTATAGTTATGGAGCAGAGGGGATATCGCTTGTGCTGTGAATGGAGGTAAAAAATTGTAGTGTAGCTAGGGCAGAATGGTGAGATTCCACATGTATTCTGTGTTGGTGCCCCAAAAACATTACAGGAATTGGCCACAGCAGCTGACAATTCAGTAGAGCTTTTTGGCAGGAAAAAATATGAATTGCTGTGCATTACAGTTTTCTCTTTAACAATAATGCTGAAATCCCATTTGCCCAGTCTTCACCAAGTGTGGTGTTTCTGCTCTCCACTACGTGCTCATTCAGGTTTGTTCTCTTTATAAATAGGTGGAGCTTATTGCTACATTTTAAACCTGAGTGTTATTTTAAGGTGGTCATCAAGTGTTAGGGAAAGTAGAGGTGCCAAGTGACTTCAAAATAGGTCACCTTCTTAAAGGGTAAACAAAAGCTAAGGGTACAGAGAAAGGGAATATAAACTACTAAGTATAAGAGGCCTGAAGGTGAAATTTAAGTGTATAAGGAACTAAAGAAAGAAATCACTTTTCTGCATGTGATAATTTATCAAAAATTGACATTGACAAAAGTCAAAGAGAAGACCTCTGCTTATTTTATATTTTCTTACTCAAAGTCCTTGTTTGAATGTTACAAAGCATTTTGAATTTTTGTGGCAGTAACCACGCTGGAGCCTGTGAAGAAGCTCCTTTCAAGATATAAACTAGCTTGTTTAAAAGCTTAAATTCTTTTGCTTATCTGGGAAGTTTGTTACTGGTTATTTTCAGTGATGAAGCAAAGTAGTTTGTAGCATTCAGCAGAAGACCAAATGGCTTTTACTTCATCAGACACCACTTGTGTCTAGTGGTAATTTTCAGAAGTAATGTGTTCTTTCTCTCCCATAACTACATAGGTTGCTGTCCCAAACCTTAAGGAAGCTGTACAGGATGCAGACTTGCTGGTTTTTGTCATTCCTCATCAGTTCATTCATAAAGTCTGCGATGAAATCACAGGACGAGTACCCAAGAAAGCACTCGGCATAACTCTCATAAAGGTATAATCAATACTTTTATGTTATTAGTAATTAAGAATGTGTCAGGGAATCTTCTAAAACAAGGTGGCATGATGTTTTGATATGAAAGGTCTCTGTGCATTACTCACTTGATTGTTCGGTTAAACCTTTCTAGGTGTAAGATTAGAATTTGTTTCAGTCATTAGTGGACTGTTACAAAATATTTTATTTTAGGTGAGTGCTTGCAGTAAGAGGAAAATGAGGATGTTCACAAGACTTTTAGAAAGAAAGACGGAGTCAATACGTTTTGCACCACTAAGCTTTCCAGTCCTTTATTTGTTGTTTCCAAAAGCATCATTAGATGAAGAACAGAGCACAAGCATAATGCTTTGATTGTTAATGCACGTCCCACATGCTGAGTGGATGATTTTAAGAACTGCTGAGAGAATTTGACATGACTAAGAGGATAGTGCTCTTGTTCATGTCAGATATTATGTTGTGACAAGAGAGTCTGTTCAGCATCGCCCAAAAAGACAGTTTGAGCCTAGGAAATAGCAAGGGTCAGAGGTGCAGGAAGTGTTTTCCCTGGAATGTTTGTCATTTTGCTGGCTGGAAAATTTTAACATGGGTTAGCTTATTTTTGGGATTGTGTTTTGGCCGAGTGGGCTTTTTTCCCCTGTGCATTTAGTTGCAAATAATAAGCTATTCCCACAAGGTTTTGCAGATCCTGGCTTGTTGTTGCTTTGTTGAGGGTAGGCCATTTTCTCAGCATACATTCCCTTGTTTACTGTCACTTCTGGAAAATGATAAATTTGTGAATCTGTGCTCAAAAAGAACATAAAAACCTTATCACTACTTACTGCAAGCTTGTCTCTTTAGTTTGGCTAACTAAATCCATCAGATCACTACTGTTCTCTCCGTGCTGACCCAATATATTGCTGAGATGCATGAAAAGGTAACACTGCCCAAGTGCTCCTGCTGCATTTTGTAGAAAAACTCTTCATATCATAGAAGGGTTAAATAAGGCACAGTTACAAGAGTTGAATGTATAGCTCAAGACAAATAATCTCCTTTAATTTGCTAAACATGATTTTTCTTCTCTTATCTTTAATGATAGGAATAACTAATAACATCAGTGGAGTAAATGAGGATTTATGTCAGCATGTCTGAAGTCAGGGTCCTGGGCCTATATTCTCTTGAAATTACTGTTCTGGGTACTGATTACCAGTGCTCTAATGGAGTGCTGATTAATGGCTTTGTTTTAAAAAAATAAAAAGGAGGGGGAAAGATCTTTAATGAAAAAAAAAAAATAATCCGAACGCCAAATAAACGAAAATACCCCAAGAAGACAAAAAGCCTGTGCTTCAGTGTAGTGGAAGTGAAACAGTGGCACCTGCTATGCAAAGCAGCTTCCCACTGTCACATTGCAACACTGCATCCCTAGACAGTCTTTCCAAAGAAATGCTGTGAGGCCTCTTAATATGGGAGAATGCAAAGTACACATCAATTTTTATAAAAAGGCATAATTGTGCATCATTGAAAATGTCATTTAAGAAGAAAGAGTAGAGACTTTAACACAACAGTGAAACTAAGCAACAGAGGCAGAAATGCATTCATTCCTCTGCTTTTGCATCTTCTTTATGCTTGCTGTTTTCATCAGTGTCATATTTTTCATGTCATATACTCAATCTAGTGCTGTTAAAATGGCTTGTGTTAAATTTGGCAGTTAAAGTGCAGTTCTGCTCTGAAAAATACCTTTAGTGGGATATCTTGTTTCTGTGCTTTCTAAATTGCTTAGCAGCTTAGCAGTGTGTCATCTTTTAGTCTTTTTTCTGCTGTTTTTTTGTTCAATTCTTCGACAGACTAATCTTCAAGCAGAGCCTAACGCCTGATAGTAAAACTAGTTTTTGGGAAATAAAGACATTGGTCTGCTGGTTATTGTGGATTTCCACTGAAACATTTGCGTCTGTGTTGCTTTACATAAGTTCTGTGTCTGCAAAAACATCACAAATCACTGTATGAGTGTGGGGAGAGGAACCTTATACAACTTACAGTGCAGTACAACAATGAGCATGGGAAGGAGAGTAGGTGAATGACTTTCAAAATACTCTTCAGGCAACCTCAACATCAGTCTCATCTTCGTTTACGTATTACAGGCCCCAGGGATTGCTCTGACAGGTGTGTTAGGATGCCATCAATAGGGTCACAGAATTGGACTTACATTGCCTGGGGACCATTGTTGCCCAGTGAAAATTCCCCTCTTAGAGCCTGGGGTTTTGGAGGGAGGAAGAGGTGTTTGGTTTTTATTCTGCCATGTATCGTTCAGTGTTGGATTTAACTCTACAAGAAACAGGTGCAGCGCTCCTTAACTTTGTCAGAAGTTGCATCTGTTTCATAGTGAAGCAGAATTTGGCACCTAGGCCGTTCTGAACTTTTGAATAATTGTTATGTAGGTATTCACATTTTTGGAGTTGTTCCCAATATGTGCATGCTTTTCTGTTTACTATTTGACTGCTTAGGGAGATTGACCTTACAGTTACTTTGTGGGGACATTTTTGACACTACGAGGGGAGAAATACAACATGTATATGTTTGCTAGCTGTATGTTCTTTCTCTATGGCTCATTAAAGATGAGAAAGCAGATCTGCACATTGTGGTACCAATTGCAAAATAAATACAGAAATGCAAGCACTATCTTAATTGGCAGGTTTTATACAGGCATTTCTGCATGTTTCTTGATTGCACCGTGTTATTTAAGGAGCAGCGCTCTGATCTGTGGAAATATGAATTACTGCCTGCCTGAAGTGTTACTACTGGCAGCATACAAGTGTGTGTGTATGTATATTTGAAGATAGTAGAGGATCACATTTTTTTGCCTCTAAGTCATAATTAAAAATTTCAAATCTCCAAAAGTATCAAATTTCCAAGATTAAAAAGTAGTACTGTACAAAAGGTGGTCTACTGTGGGAAAGAATGACCATTTCAGTAGCTTGTCTGCCATGCCCCTTTTCAAAAAACTCAAAAGTTGTTCTGCATTTAGCAGAGTGGGAAGAAAGGTTTTTTGAGAAGAAAGTGGTCTCATTTGTAGTTCTTGGTTTAGGCAATTCAAGGTACCAGACTCTCTTCTCCACTGCAGCATTAGTCTGTGGGGTGATCTTTTCTAAGGCTCTATATCTGCTGGTTTTTTTCATGCTTTGTGAAGAGTGCATTACAAATAGAGATTAAGAATATCCTTAGAAGTTAAATTATTCTCAGTTGTTCAGCTTACTACATATCTGTGAATGGCTGTTCCACTTGTAGTAATATCCAAAATTATTAACCAGGGTTTCTCTGCTAGTAAAGTGTTGTTGGTGTTACAGACAAGGGAATCTGCCTCTGATACTTCAGTTCAGATACCTCTTCACAGCACAAGTTATTCAGATGCCATTTTGTGAGTTTTGGTGCATTTTCATATGCAGGTGCAGGCCTGATTCGTAACATGTGGATTAGTTATGCTTCACTGGTTTTTATTAAGGATACACTGATAGTAACCAGCTGAGATTCTGAGCTAACAAAGATGAATGTTCAGCACTTCTTAGAATCAGGTCCTTGAGCATGGAATAAAAACAGTTATCATTTAGAGTTTAGTCCTAATTAAGGTGCTACCTCCCATGATTCTAAGACAACTTGGAGAGGTCACAGTAGTAGAAGTTTCCTGGGTAGTACCTCTGTCATCTTTAATCTCTGAATAGGCCTTGTTTCACTTCTCACCCATGGACAAGACTAATTGTGTTCTGCTTTCTTCTCTACTGTGCCTAATGAATGACTTTTTAGTAATTCCATTTAATGTTGGCTGCAGGGAATAGATGAAGGACCAGAGGGACTCAGACTGATCTCTGACATTATTCGAGAGAAGATGGGAATAGACATCAGTGTGCTGATGGGAGCTAACATTGCCAATGAGGTGGCAGCAGAGAAATTCTGTGAAACCACAATAGGTACTGTTCTCAGTTGTAAGAATGTTTAACATATGCTCCTGTCCTCACAGCTGCACACCAAATAGCTCAAATCAGAAGCTGTTGGTTGAATTTCCTAGCATGTTTACACTTACAAAAGTCCTAGGACAATACTGGGAATAGATGGAAAGAGAGGAGTCATCTTTACCTATTCTCACTCAGATTATGACCTTAGCATGTGAAATACAACCATGCTTTTTATCACCCTCCACATAACAAACTGCTTGATTTTATTACTGTAGATTTTTCTTGGGTCTGCATGGCTTCATATGGATAAACGATTACATGTTCTGTACTCCAGCTCAGGTGTTGAGATCACAGATGGTGCCTTTATGCATGTTTAGTTTAGTTTGATTTTTTGTTTGTTTTTTTTTTTTTAAGGTATCAATAGCTTGCTTTAGTTTCTGTAAAAACTTTGCTCCCCCAAAACCTAGAAATTGTTTCAGTTGTGTGTTGAGGTCTGCACACTTTTGCAGCATGAAGATGTGCCTAGTCTTGGATTTTCCACTTCCAGATAGGCATCAGTGTGTGTGTATATGCATACAGGTACTCACACGTAAGAGCACAGAGTGCGTGTTACCTTTTTTCAGTGTTAATGTTTACATTTTTGTGCATTGTTAGCTTTGTAACCTCTCATTCACAGCTTTTGCATGGAACTTAATTTTGATTAGTTGAGTAACCACTGAGTGTTTAGAAACAATTGTCAGTGGCAGCATGCTCAATTAATAACATGTCCTTGACATGCCTTTATCAGTAGGTATTTTTTGGGAATACAGGCTTTAAAATATTTGATAAATTGCTCCTGCTATATTCTTAATTCACCTGTGTTTTATCATTAACGGTTGTTTTTAAAGAGAATGGTAAAAAAATGGCAAGTGTGTAGAGAAATAATGGGATTGTTATTTAGAATCTGTTGCTGAGCAGACAGTGAGTTATGAAGAAGTCCAGAGCAACTCAGTGCAGAATTTTTAAGTGCAATGTAGACATATCCTCGATCCCATAGAACAGGAGTCCATTTAGGATGGAGACAGAACAACCTTATCTCTGCTTTTAAGTGTTTTGGCTTGCACAGGAAAGACAAAATAACAAATAAATATTCATTTTTTTAGCTTTCCTTTCCCTGTCTCAACAGGCAGCAAAATCTTGGAAAATGGCCTCCTCTTCAAAGAACTTCTGCAGACTCCAAACTTCCGAATAACAGTCGTAGACGATGCAGATACAGTGGAGCTTTGTGGTGCTCTGAAGGTAAGATTAACAGGCTGCAGCTGGTACACAGATGAACTAGTGATCCTTGTAGAAAAAGAAGAGGGCATGTCCATTTAAGTAATTAAGTTTATTGTGCTTTATATAATACATAAAACTGCTACATAACATTTCCAGAAGAATCAGATGGGAAATTAGAGAGCAGCATATTCTGGGAGCTGGCTTTTAGACCCGTGTCTCACTGTCTCCCAACTTCTCTTTCAACATCTTTTCACTTAGCAGTCATGAAACAAGTGTTTATTTCATCTGACTAGTCGATATATTTTTTTAATCCATTTTGGTTACCCTTTTCTTTTTGCAGCAGTGTGTTTACAAAAAGAAAGGGAGAAAGAAGTTGGCATTTATCTTCTGTGTCTGTTGACAAAACCATTCCTCTCTCTATGGCTGAACAATGGGAGCACTTACATTTTTATGTTTTGTGGACATTCAGCGCATAAGGTTTGGGTGGATAATCACATACAGGAAATGACCTGAATAGTTAAAAAGCTATTTCAGACAGTTGCTCATCCAAAATCTTTTTGGTAAAAAAATTGATGCTGTCAGGCAGCAAAGGCTAACATATATTAATTACTCTTTTTTTCAGGCTAATTTACAGGCTATTTGTGAAGGGAAGGCATTAATTGCTTGGCACCCTGGCCAACGCTACCACAGTTCACATTTCCTCATACCTATTCTGAATAATTTTTGATGGATGTAGTGGTTGAGTAGATAATTTGTGTTGCCTTTTTTTTTTTTTTTTATGTTTTGGATAATTACTTGTCTTGCTTTGGTTTTGCTGCTGAAATTTTGTGCAAACTGCATCATTCTCCTGCAAAGCTACCAGACCAAGCAGTGATGTCTTTAAGATAAGGAGTTTAGGTTCCTGCTCAGCAGGAAGTAGATTAATAGCTATAATAGCATGTTTTTAGGCATACTACTTTTCTTGATAATTCTGTCTTTATAGCTGTCATACTGGAAATCCTGAAAAGGAGGAAGTTGTGGGTCTGTGTTGGGCTTAGATGTTTAGGTGCAATATGCTTTGGAATTACTGTATATATAGCAATTTCTCAATATTGGGGAGCTTTTAATTTTTGCTCCACAGCCATTGCTTCAAAATGGTGATGTGGGAGGTTAGCAGAAAAGAAATCCTTGTGTAAAAAACCCATGAAATTAGTAAAAAAATTTCTTTGAAATCTGATCAGTGGGATGTGTCATGACTAGCTTAAATTCTTGTTTGATAGAGAAGTTCTATGCTAGGAAATTGTTGTTCCAAACAAATCTTTTGAGGGGGTGCTAGAGGTGAGCCCATTAAACTAAGCAGGTAGTCAGAAGACACTCACAACTCCACTGTAAAGGCCCAAGTTAGGCAAGATACCCATATCTCTTTGGAAGTGCAGAGGAATTTAAATAAATTGTTATTTTTGACCTGGAAAAATATGAAACTGAAACCTTTTTTTGGTATCCTTTCTTTATTCTTCCCTTCTACTTCGTTTTTCATCATGCATCCTGTAGACTGAGCTCTCTAATTGCATTTCTAAAAAGCTGTGTATGTTCTGTGTGCTCTAGTCATTTGGTTTTGTTAATAGAGTTGAGACTTCCAAAGAAATACATGATATAAGCTCTAAACAATAATTGAACTAAGGATAGAAAAATAGATTTTAAAATGCTTTGGATTTCTTGCCTACTTAAAAAGCAGAACTGGTATGAAATGGCATAAATCAGTCATGCTAGTATAGGTGATGTTTTTAAACATATATCTCTTCCTTAATCTAGAAGAAAATATTAATAAAATTGTATTTTTAAAAGTACTATTTCACTTCAAACCTCTTCTGGTTAATCTTCAGTCTTGTGCTGACACCATGTAAATAATTTCCTGAGCTGTTTTTATCTCAAACATTGTGAAATTTTATTAATGCATTGGCAACTTGTATGGCTATGAAGGAAGCTAAAATTAAACAGGTGGATGTGGTTTTACTGCCTGTGCAAAAGGAAAATGCAAAACTCAGATGTGAGTAGCATTCTTTCTTAGAAGTTGTACATACCTATTCTTAGAAGCATTGTTTGCTAAGGGTAACAAGAGTGTTATTTTTTTATCATCAATCTGATAGTCTTTGTAACAACAGTGTTAAAATCAAGCATCTTTTCATATGGTTGTATTTAGGGAAAAATTTTGTGTAGCTTCAGTCAACTGACTGTTAATTTCTTAAACATGGAAAGTTATTTAATGAAAAAACAGTAAAAATTAGCATCATTTAACTTGCAGGAAGGAGGAAATTCCCATTTCAGAAGACAACAGTGTCGTATCGTGTGAAGATAGTTATAAAAAGAGAGGTTTTACTCTCTCTAGCAGTGTCAATTCAAAATGTCAGTAGTGTCAGCGCAGACTACAGTGAGGACAGAGGTAGATAGGCAAACATGTCACTCCAGTCTGTCTCTTTGGATGTGGAAATAGTAAAAGAAACTTCTGTATTGTTATTTAAAACATGAGAAATAGTACTCTCTGAAAAACAGTATATTCTTCCAGACTGTGCACTTTTCTGTAAATATCAGCTTAGGAAAAGAAGACTTTTCTGGTATTACTGGCATAATGGACTAGATGTTCAAAGCCTATACTTTCCCTCACATTTATTTCTGCAAGCCTTTCTAAACAGGGAAGATTTTCAATGTGGGTAGTTACCTAAAGGTTGGGGAAAATTACAGAAGGGTAACGAAGAGTGCTCCGAGCACAGCTTTACCTTAGAATGATAATTTTCCATTTGAAATTTGTTTTTTGAAACCTATTGGAATTCAGACTGTAATAATAGGTATTGCAGCTATGTGGTCATGAGAGAATATGTTTGATTGTTATGTATATATAGAATATCCACTTCATTTACTGTATTTAGATTTGTGACAATGGGCTGATGGATATACAGTGAAGTATGGAAGTGAGTGCAGTGAAACTGCAGTCTTGTGTCAGCTTGGGGACTGGCTGAATAGACAGTGGCAGTGAGTTTACAAAATCTGATGACACTGAGGAGGAAAAGCTGTCTACAGAATCCTGTTGGCTATTGGAACAAAAAGTGCTTCTCTTTGACGACTTCTTCCTCTGGAAAACTGATGCACATTTCCCATTTGTTTGGTGACCTTTTCAAAGTGTTCAGATCAGGAATTGACAACCTTCAAATTTGGATAGTTGGTAGGTGTCCAGTTGGCTTTACAGGTGGCCTGACTCAAGGCCACCTACAAGTTTGTCTGCCATTTGCCAGATGATGAATGAGCCTTCCTAGGAAATGGCTCAAAGGTTATGACACCACTGTAAGGGTGATATGTGGAGCTGTGCATACATATGGATGTGCTTCTGGATACTGATGGATGTGATACTGCAGAGTAGCACAGACCCAAAGCTGTCACCTCTGGGGTGTCCTTGGAAGTCCTTACTGCCTGTGCCAGTGTATGGTCTTACAAGCAGCAGGGATGTGAGGCAAGACTGAGCTGGTGTACAAACCTAGCAGTGTACCTGAGAGGCAATGTGAACACTGGGACCTGCATCCTTGAGGGTAAACTGTTCCCAAATCACTTACCCCATTCAGCAGTGCCAGGGGTGAGTGTGAGAGGAGGAGTGAGACCCTAACCTCTGGATATGGCAAAACAGCCAGCTGCCCAAAGTTCAGGAATCTGGAGAGTTAAAAACCCTCAAGTGGCAGCAGCCAAGGACCAAGACAGATGTGACAGTTCCTGTAGGAAGGAGAAGGAGCAGTAGCTGTGGTTGCCTTTCAGGTTCCTTCAGGCCCATCTCTGAATTTTATGGCTCCAGCTTAGCCTTAGTTGTCTTAGTGATCCATTTAGTTATGGAGAGGGAGTGGTTGCCTCAGAAACGGCTGCTGAATATGTCTTCATGAGCTCTCCACAAACATTCTGTAAACTGTAAGTTAGACTGTTCTGGGTACTAACTGTGTAAGAAAACAGTCTATCAGCAGAGTCTGCAGATTTGTTTTCCTTGCTTTCTTGGTCATCTGTTCAGTTTGCATTTGTGACCTCTGGCATGTTTGCAGCAGGTCACCCACAAGTAAAAGATGCTCTTTCTCCTTTGTTGACACGTACTATGAGCACTGCCTGGCAGCATTTCTTTTCCAGAGAATAATTTCGCTCTCCCAGTGACAGAGTAACTGAATCCATTTCTTTCTCGTGTGCTAGAATAACTAGGATTAACTCCAGCTTCTAGACCAGACCAGCTAAAGACTCCCCTGTTACGGTAAAGTATTTTAGTACCTTAAAACTATATGCAATATAAAAATGCCCTGTGCATCTTGCTTACGGGATGCATGCCTTAATGTAAAAAGCTGGTAATGCCAAGATAGGGGAAACGTGTTTGCTGAAGCATGTAGTGGTTTTGAGAGCTCTGAATCCCTCAGGCCAAGAGGAGCATTGTGTTGCAGTCATTTTGGGACTATTATGGCAGTGTTTTTTACCCTTTGGAGCAACAGGTTTGTCTGTAGGCTTTTGTTTAGTAGACTCCCATATGTGTATGCAAATGCTGTCAGTTTTTAAGCTCACGGAAACATGGACTCCCTCCTCTCACACAAATATATACCCATTGCATTTGCAGGAATTCTTGTAACTTCAAGTTGTGCTTTAATCCCAGCTGGTAGCTGTGTACTACACAGTGGTTTTCTCAATAACCTCCTCCAACTCAGTGGGATGGGGAGGAGAATCAAGGGGAAAAAAGTAAAACCCAAGGGTTGAGATAAGAACAGTTTAACAATTTAAACAAAGCGAAGAATAATAGCAATAAAAATGATAGTAATAGTAATTGTAATGAAAAGGAGAGAGAGAAAAGCCAGAAAAACAGGTGATACACACTACAATTGCTCACCACCCACTGACTGATGCCCAGCCTTTCTCTGAGCAGTGATGGCTCCTGGCCATCTCCCCCCAGTGGATATACTGGGCATGGCGTTCTGTGGTGTGGAACTTTGGTCAGTTTGGATCATCTGCCCTGGTTATGTCCCCTCACTCCAACTTCCCGTGCACCTCCTCACTGGCAGAGCATGAGACACTGAAAGTCCTTGACTTGGAGTAAGTACTGCTCAGCAATAGCCCAAACCATCAGCATGTTATCAACATTATTATCTTACTGGATTCAAAACACAGCACTGTACCACCTACTAAGAAGAAAATGAACTCTGTTCCTACTGAAACCAGGCCAGTTCAGGTGTAGGCTTTGGCAGTGGCAGCGTTGTGGATCAGTCATAGGAGATACAGAAAGGTGTTCCCACCAGATGGTTCTGCCCCCTGCAATGTGCTTCTCAGAGAATGACTATGGTGCTAGTGCCATTAGGCTCTTGTATGTCAATTTGTCTTTTGCTTATGCATCTTCCTGAAAAAATTCAGCTTAATGTCTGCACCCAGAGATTTCAAGTACCAAATTTCCTGCTTTGGTCTTGTTTTGGATTCAAGGGTGACTCAGTCTTCAGTTTTGTGAGATATTTGTTCTTGCTGTTGTTTGGTTTTTATAAGAGTGGCTTATCTTTGAGTAAGGTGTAATTTTCACGGTGGTATAAGCAGTTCTCAGCAGTGTATTAGACATAAGACAGTTGTCAGAGATTCTTCAAGGATTTAAATGAAACCAGATTTTAGCCCTTGTAAATCATGGTTTTGGCCTGAGGGTTATGTAGACCAGGATATAAGAGTCTCCTAGGCATGGGTGTGTGTTCTAAAGCATAATCAGTTGTCTTGTTTCCTCATTATTTGCAAACTACGTAACAACATACAATGGGGACATTGTACAAACAAGGAGCTTAGTGTTGTAGAGTTGGAATCACAATTCCCTTGTTCCCTACACCATTTCCTCAGAAGTAACTGGTCTTGGTTAAAAGAGTATTTCTGTCATTCCAAAGACAAACATTGCAAAAGGTAGAAGTAGACAACAAAATACCATAGGCCAAATTGTAATGTGTATTATGATCAGGTAGGCTGCTTCAAAGTGGAAAGTAAAGCAGACAGAGTTGAAGGGAATGGGGAACTTTAGGATTGGAGTGTTCCAGAATATATGGAAAAAACTCAGAGGTTGCTCAAATATGTTTTGGTTTTTAGCTGAGCACTAAATACTTGCAGACTTCACATATATGTCAAATGCATTTAAATGGGTTATCCAGTCCAAAAACTTCTTAAATATCTGCTTGACTTCCTCTTGCATTGCCTGCAAATGAACAAATACTGGAGGTTGCTTTGCAAGAGGCATCTGATGAAAACATACCTTGACTGAACCACCACAGCCAAAATTTGAGCCAAGGTGATCTGAAGTACCAACTTTAAAAGCTGACTGTCTTTGGCTGCTTCAGGTCTGATGCTGAGATACCCATCTGCAACTTTTAGGGTCACCTTCAGACCTCAGCTAGTTGCTCAAAAAGCTGTGACTGATCCTCTGACCTTTTGATTCAGTTTCACCTCACCATGACTGGCAGGACAGCTCTGCAGCTGCCTGGCATTTGTGGTTCTTTCAGTCCAAAAAAAACCAAAAAAACCCAGTTGGTTGCTTTCAATTACCAACTTTAACTGTTGCTCTTTCTTCATCAACAGTTAAAGTTGGTTGATTTTATTTTTATTTTTTGTCACTGCATTAGGTGCCATAATGCTTGTTCTCCTGTGCTTTCTGTTGAGGTCACTGCCACTGTTGTTGCATAGAAAAAGATACTACTACATCCATCACTTCCTTGTTTGCTCTATCAGTATGTCAGAACACCATCTTTTTTTGGAGTGTTTTGGTACAGTTTGCTGTGGGTTTTGGGTTTTCTTTTTTGGTAGGGGCAATGAAACCATGGCTAGTCTCTGCTCTGACTCCCAGACCAGAAAATAGTTTTTATAGTCACTTGACTCAAATGTATTTCATCTAATCTTTATGTTCTTAAACCAGAGAAGAGACTATATAGCTGATTGTTCATGAAGAAACAGCACATTTTTTTGTAGACTGCTGTCAGCAGGTTTAAGGAAAAAAACGTACTTTTTTGCTAAGTAAGTTTATCCTGTGTCACAGACCTCTTGGGAATCCTTGATTAACTGTTAATGATACAGGAACTCTGCATACTTGAAAGGACTGGATACTATTGGCTTGGCTGAATTTGATCCCCTAGCATGTCATCACAGAAGTCAATATATGTTTCTTAGATGTAGTGTTCCTTTAATCATGAAGAAAATCTGGATAAAGGGGCTGTGGGATGTCAGTCTCTACCCCTTCCTCAGGGGAGGAATAGATCGATCTAGCTAAAACCTCATTCTGGTGTAGTACAACCTGTTTGTTCTTAGAGATAGTCAATAAAAATAGCTCCACAGCCTTGGGGACAGCTTGTGCCAGAGCTTTAACTGTGCTTTTATCCTTGGAAATACTTAGTAATGTGAGCGTTGTCGTAATTTTTTTTCTTTTTTTTTCTTAAAGTTATCCCAATAGACGTCAAAATCCTCAAATCAAAACAACTGAAAGGAACTTAGTCCTTCAGTAGTAAATGTGTGTTTGCAATTCTTAAAGACATCTGCACTGTGTGCCTTGGTATCAACTAGGGTTCTGTAAACGATAATTGACTCTTTTCCCATTTCTCTTCTTATTAGAACATCGTAGCAGTAGGAGCTGGGTTCTGTGATGGTCTTTCCTGCGGTGACAATACCAAAGCTGCCATTATTCGCCTTGGCCTAATGGAGATGATCGCCTTTGCCAGGATATTTTGTAAAGGACAGGTGTCCACTGCCACTTTCCTGCAGAGCTGTGGAGTTGCTGATCTCATCACAACGTGTTACGGTGGCCGCAACCGGCGTGTAGCAGAAGCAGTCGTTAAAACTGGAAAGGTACCTTATTCACTGGGTGAAACCTGTAGTTGCAAGTACTAGCACTCCTGGTTTGTTGGAGTACAGTAGAGCTTGAGTCATGCTAGCTCTACTGAGCGAGTACCCTTCTGTTTTCTCTTGGTTTTTTTCGGTGTGTTGCAAGGCTAGAATGAGTGTAACAGTGTCAAAAAGGGTAGAGGTGATTTAAAAAAAAAAACATTGAGACATAAGTTGTGGGGAGATGCAGATTTAAGAAGGAGAATATTTACAAACAAGAATATAGGAGAATATTACATATGCTCAATCGAGGTCACTTTTGAGAATGAAAAAACCCTCAAATTTTTTTTTCCATCCAAATGATGTTGTCAGGCCTCTGAAAACTTCATCATAGCTCTCCTTTTCTTTATTTTCTTTTCCCCTTTGTTGATTAGTCTGTTGAAGAACTAGAGAAAGAAATGTTGAATGGTCAGAAACTGCAAGGACCACAAACTTCTGTAGAAGTGCATCGCATCCTCAAGCAGAAGGGATTGCTGGACAAGTGAGTAAGATCAAATAAAACAACTTCCACATACCCCTTTTTTTTATCTCCATAATTCTTTCTGCATTTTTGGTTTTGATATCTTCATAAACATAATAGCCAAAAATAAAACCACTGCAATAAGAGTAGCTTAATCCATAGTTGTAAGAGAAGTAAATAGAACTTCAAAATAGTACTGGTGTAGATGGAGCTATTAACATGATGTTAAATTTTTGAATGTCTTTTTGTTTGCAGAATGTATTATTGCCTTCTGCTACTACAGAAAAGCACAGCAAGTGTTTTAACATGTGAGAAGGATAAAATATATGAAAATAGAAGCAGAGCTTCCTGACGAGACTTGTAAAAGGCCTATTTCATAGTAGGAAATTCATTGCTTACCTCCACGGAGAGGAGCTTTGTTATAAAGAACCTATATGTGTGATCATCTGAATAGAGTGGCTGCTTCTACCACATGGATTCTAGCTTAGATACCTCAGTTCTCTTTCCTGCTGTGACTTCCATGTTGCTATAGGTTAAAACCTGCCATCTGATTCTGGGCTTTTTTGTGATACGAAATTAAGCAGATTGTCCTGGCTTTGTTCAATTTTGTTTGAGTCTGAACATTTACAATTCCTATAGCCACACACAGAGTTGTCCCTTTATGAGATTAAGGGATGCATTTATATGTTCTTGTTTGTAGAAGAGAAGTTACTGCCAGACAGAAGACCAGGCTTGGTTAACTTTTTTCTTCCAAAATAGTTTTTAAAGTCTAATTTTAATTTATCAGCTAAATTAAATTATTAAGTCTTATCTTTGGATGTAAGGCACCAAAGTCTGTTTCCTCAGTGTGGAATAATTAAGATAACTGCAGAAAAACTCTTAACTAAAATGTTGGTTTTATTTTTTACTGTTTATGATTCCCTAAATGAGACAGGATGCTGTAATTGAGGGTTGTTTTTGTTGGTTTTTTTTTTTGTATCCTGTTCTAACTTGCAACACATAGAGTGCATTATAGAAGAGTTTAAGTAGTGTTTTTAATGAAAGATGTGAAAACAAAGTGTTGCTAATTTCTTTCTGGTATGCCAACATATATTAGTTCTTCATAAAAGATCTTATTCAACAAGACTTTTGAAAGCAACTTTCAGCGTGTTTTAAAACACAAAACACAGTGAAGCAGCCACAGTTTCAAAGTGAAGAGGTAAGAGTCTAGTAAGGATAAAATCACATCCTCCTACAAAAAGTCCCAAGGGTACACAGAAATACACAAAAGTCAAAGTTCGGCAGAAGAGCTTTGATAGCAGGGTTGATGCCTATTGATATTAGTAGTAAATTGCTTCTTTTCATGTCAGCAGTTGCAGACCTCACCCTCTTGATGTGCTCAGGCCTAAGATGCATTTGCAGTTTGCTGGCCCTGGGCCTACAGTCAGCCTTGGTACTGGTTTCTCCATGCAAAGTGTGGCAGACCTGTGCACAGCAGTGTTCTTTCTGATAAGCTGCATGACTCAAGCTGTGGTTTGTTGAAGGTGCTCTCTCACTGAGAAGTAACTGTCAGTACTGTATCTAAAACTGTGGGAAACTTGCGTTTGCTTCAGAAGGTTCATGTATTTTGTGGCCACCTCTCACATAGGCATAATAAATTTTGTTGGTGCCTACATTTAAATTTTTACAGTAACAGCAAATTCAATCCCTCTCTAGCACAGTGGATGATAAGAAGGGTTTGTTAAGAAATGCAGAAGTCCGTGTAATTTTTTTTCCTGTGGTTTTCCTGCAACCTAAGCAGTGTAGCACTGGATTTGAGAGGTCAGCTATGTGGCTATATGATAGGTTTTTTCCTCCAATGAATTAAAACAAAAAATCAAGTCATTTGGATTGACCTGAAATAGTTTTTGCTATTACTGCTATTTTTATCTGTTCTCCACAAAAATAAATAAAAAGAAATGGATATGCATTTCACAACAGGGCATTAAAATGTTTCAGCTGAAAATTAAATTATACCTTTTGAATTAAGCACTTGTAAAAAACCCATAGAAATGATGGGCTGAATTCACAAGCATGTCCATTCCCCCACTTTTTTCCCCAATAATGGGGAAATACTGCATTCAGCCAGTTACAAATCCTGAATGTGCCCCTGAGAACGCAGTGTGATGGTACTCCTGGATAGTTCATGGCTTCTCTTGTGACCTCTGGCTCATTTTGAGGAGTCTGGTTTGGAGTGATATGCCTATATAGAAGTCACTGTATTAACACATGACAACAGAGTGTAGAAGCAAGCACACACTGTGCTCAGTACTGGTTGGGGTTCTGCTCAGTGCTGAAATGTGCATTACATAAAGCTTTAGAGTGACTGATGGAAGAGCTTCCTAAGGAGAAAGTCCTAGTCCAGATGTATTCCAAATAACTCAGAAATTAACCATTTCATTGTCTTCAATACTCCTTATAAAAGGCCATACTGAAATGGCATATGTATTTGAACAGGTAATTAATCCCTAAAATTCACCAGGATTTGTATGAAAATGGGACTTGTCTGGCTGTCGCCATCCAGAAAGTACAGAAAGAAATACAAATTTCTGTAAAGTGTCTTTGCTGTAAGAAGCCTTCCTGTTATCAGAGAAGCTTAAATAGTTTGGGGGTTGTTGAAAACATGGCCAATTATTAAAAAAACAAACAAAAAAAAACACAAACCAAAAAAAAAAAAGGAAAAAAGTAGATAAGTAATTAATACTTCAAAATCCATGTTTCATTTTGGATTCTTATTAAAAATGTAATCTTCAATGTCTTGGGTCTTTGTGTCATATTCTGTATTAGGAAATTGTTGCTCAGAAATTTTGCATAACTGATGTGCCAGTCAACCTTTTTTAACCATAGATGAGTACAGCTGTAAGAACGACCAGGGAAGATGTGAGTGTTATTAATTTTTTTAGGTCCCTCAATGGTTGTGCCATATATAACGAATGTTGCAGGCTCCATTACAGCTAGCTGAGCTTCTGAGAATGACTCATATAGGTTCTGTACTTATCCAGTGCTTCTCAGCCCAGTGGCTTTTCTACTTGTTTTTCCCATCTCTCCTTTACCCCCTCTCTCTTCTCACCCAATTTTCTTTCATTTAAGAAAATGTTATAGAATAAACTTACGCTGTATTTGCTTTCCCCCTTCTGTTTCCTCAGGTTCCCACTATTCACAGCAGTGTATCAAATCTGCTATGAAGGGAGACCCGTCAGAGAGATGATATCCTGCCTTCAAAGTCATCCAGAGCACATGTAAAATCAACCAGGCTGTTGTATTAATGCAGCTTTTTGCCTTTCCAATTTATGTCTGGGTTCAAGTGGATGTATCTCTCATTTTGTTTTATTCAAAGCCGCTCACTGGGCAACAGCAACAACATGAATGTCTCTGAACAAGTATTGTTTGGTGTTATACAGCCTAGTTTGACACAGCATGCAGTGTTGGCTTGGTGATTGTTGTTTTAGTGGCTAAAATGCAACTGGTTTAAGATACAGGTACAAAAGTTGCACTACATACCTGGTGTATATATACACAAGTGTACTTTGAGTGTGTTCCTACACCGTACAACACAAGGTTTTGTTATCTCTTATTAAGACCTAAGACAAAATCTACTGGACACTGTGAAAAGAATCCCACTGGTTTTTGTCAGAGACTGAATCAAGCCTGTTACCTTGAAGTATTAGGAATCTTTCTAGTAGAACTTGGGGGTTTTGTGTATACAGAGTTAAATTTTAACATTTTGCATGCTTATGATTATGTTAATTTAAGCAATGTTAATGCAAAACAAGTGGTAGCAGTTATTCAGGGGGCTACAGGGATATTTTATTGAAAGCTAGTGAAGAATATTTTGATTTTTCAAAGTTGTTAAAACTGTCAGGTTATTTTGAAACCAATTTCTAAGTGAATTGAAATGTTTTAATTACACTGTTTCAAAGGGAATATTCTAGAGGGGGATCATTACCTCCCCTTCTGTTTTTTAATCCTTGCATTTTTATATTTCTCCGTTCCTCTCTTACTGTTCCTAGATGTTAGGCTCTTCTAGAGTCCCGTTCCCCAAAGCAAGACAGAGATGTTGACCTGGGGGTTCTGAACCCTGGAGCCTGTGGTTCATTTTAGTGTTACACTGACAATTGTTCTTCACTGGTACTGTGTGGTGAGTGGGAAGGATTCACTTGGGTGTCCACTGCTCAGAACTGTTCTGTGTTTCTAGCTAAGCTGCAAAGTGTTGCACTCCACACAACACTCCAAGGAATGTTAGAGAAATCCTGTGGTAGGTCATGCTTGTGTCATCAGAAGGGTTGTGTTGCCAGTATGATGACTGCATTCATTTCAGTGCCTGCCAGTGACTGACACGTCAACTGGACTGAAGTCCTGATCCATTCTCCTCATTTGTGAAGTTACTCTTTCACTGGACAAATCTTTTAATGGGTGCTGAATCAATTCCTTTATGACCAATCTCCCAGAAAGCTTCTCAAAGGCATTTGTCTCTTTTATTCCCCAGGCATCTCAACTATTTTTTTTTCAGGCATCTTTGCTTTATCAGGGAAGTTAATTTTATTTGTTATTGGAAAAATTGTGATTTTATGGAGTTTAGGGATGGAGTTGGCTTGGCTGGTCTTTTTTTTTTTTTTTTTCCCCTCGGTTACTGAAGTGTGAGACTTTTTTTTTTTTTTTTGTGAAACATATGATAGGTGCATAAAGAGTGGACTCATTCTTTCAGCTGGGAGACAAGGGTTGGCATCAGGATTTACAGAACAAGAATGTCCATCTGCTCTGAATATCCATTCCTAACCTCTGAACAGTATCAGAACTGTTTTTCATTGTTCTCAGTGGCACTTTTAGACCAGAATCATCCTGAAGCTTTAAATTCTCAGGCAAAATTTGCTAAAACAAGGAAGGTGCCTGGATTGTTCTGAAAAAGGCAAGCATTGAGGCAGCTTTGTGTAGACAGGAAGACGCTTCAGCTCAGGGGTACCATATTTACTCCTATATTGTTTTGCATTAATTTTTGGAAGATCGCAAGAATGTCCTCAGATCTTCAGGAATGTGAAAAGTTATTCTGCCTTACTTCTGATTCAGTGCTAAATATAATAGATTGACAGAAGTTAAATAACATCAGATGTTGGTGGAACATCACTGGTAGAGCTGACTTGGAGGAAGCACTTTGCTTAGGCATGTAAGAGGAAGGTTTAAGGTTGGAAGCACTGTTATACGCACACAAGGAGCATACACTCCTCATTATTGCATTACATTCAATATGTTTGCTTATACTTTGTTCTGTTTCAGTTTTTTAATACCAAATTGATTGGCTTTTCCTTTATGTGTGTACATATACATTATATATATAGAAACTTTTTTTTTACATACAGTATATAGTACAGTAGCATTTTGTAAGATACATAAAGGGCTATATGAGCTAAATGTGGTAAATTAATATATATTTTTAAATTATTTCTTTATTATTCCAATATTACTTCTACCACTGAAAGCCCCAAATCTTAATTGTTCTTGTTTTGTTCAGAAGCCTATATTCTAAAGCAAACCCAGAGAAAAGGTTTTTATGGAATTCTTTCCTCCAGTCTGTTACAATATTCTTGTTTTTTTCAGACAAAAAAAGAGACTTCAGAAACTAAAACAGTTTATTTAAATTTCTATAGGTAGTTCACCATTTGCATTTGCTTTTCAGTGCTTGAGAACACAGCTGGCACTAGGTGTGAGAAGTGGGTGTGGGGGGTTCGTTGTGACAGGTTATTAAAGTTAAAGTTAATGATGAAGTTATGTATTAATTGTTATGGGGGTTTTATGTTAATGGTTTAATTTTCTGGAGGGGTTTTTCTATACAGGGACAGGCGAGGAGGAATAGACGGGAAGACTGTAAGACAGCGCGGCCAGTAGGGGGGGCTGTTGCCAGGGTTTGCGGCCGGGGACAGGGACCCACAGGCCGGCCGGCTGCTCCAGCCAGCAGGAAACTGCCCGAGGGAAGAGGATACAGCCACATCCAACCGGCTGTGGAGAACATCATGATGGACGAAGGAGGGGGCTGAGCCCCCAGAGAGAGGGAGGGGGGTCGTGACGTGAAGGGTATAAATGTAACAACCCCTCCCGTGCTCGGGGCGTCCTATCCAGTGGTTACACTGTGTCATAGGCACCCTGCATGCATGCAGTTTTGGCCATTAAACCTTTTGCTTTGCTGATTTGACATCCGTGCTCTAAAAATTCTTAAACTGAGATTTTTCTAACACTAGGTATTTTTCACCTGCTAATACTTACTGTTCATTAAAAACTCTGATATGGTACTGGAACTGAACGATTAGAGTCCTGTTTTACCAGCAGTGTTTTGTGTAGTACTGGGGTAGTCTTACTGAAAACATTAACCCCTCTGTAAGGGGTCATACATTTGTAACTAATTCTTGGATTATGAACATAAATTAAGGAAGGAATTATATTTTAATGATATTTACTCAACTTGCCCTAGACATACATGTACTGATTTTGTTTAAGTATGTTGAATGTACACCTGTTTGAAGAGTACAAATAAAGTTTTGTCTTGTGAATCACTTTGGTTTCTGTTGTGTCATTTTACATGCCTTGTGGTTGATATTTTATTCACTTGATGGAATGTAGGTTTTTGTGAATATGGGATGTAATGATAGCATGTATGAGGCTGCCATGAAAGAACATAAATTTTAATAAGAGCTATTTGGCATCCAGATGTCAGCAATTTTGTTTCTGTCCATTAGGGATACAATTATGGAGACTTTGACCTCTGAAAACAGGTCCTTGTTTTCAGCTCCTCGAGTTGCTGTGGGAGCCACTGGAGGGCACTGGTTGGTAAGTGACTAATTCCACCTGCTTTGCAGTTACTTCTCATTTATTTCTGAATTTCCTGAGGTTCTTATGATTGCAGCTGTCTTGCGCTATGTTCCTTGCATTTGGAGATGGTTATAGTTGAACACCAGTTGCATGTGTTGTAGATCCACTAGAATGGAGAGAAGTAGCTTGCTATAGAATACCCAACACCTTATTACCTCTGCCCATGGCTCTGGCTTGCCTGTCATCTGAGACCCAGTCCAGGGCAACAGCCACTGCTTCAGCTCTGTGGTTAAGTGAGATCCTTCAGCATCACTTGGGTTCCTGTATTGTGTATCCAGCAACGTTTGTGTTGTATATTGAAGTCAAAAGACCTTGGGAAATAACCTGTGCACAGAGTGCTCAGTTTTGTTGTCGGCACATCAGTAAAGGGCTGGGATATGTCACAAGTGTTTAGCCAGGGAAGGGAAGGTCTGCTACTTTCTGTGGAGCATCATCCTGTTAAAAGAGTGTTGGCTTTTTGGTGAACAGAATAATGCACTGTCTACTGAAAGCCTCAAAACATGTCATAAAATGAGAGCATTGTCTTAATTCTTATAGGAGTACTGAGGCAAGTAAGGTTGCCCAGCAAACCTGTGCCTGGATGCATTTTGTTCCTAATTTTAGGAGAGAATTTCAGCTATTAGGTCATTTCATGAAATCAACTAGTAGAATAAATATGTAGGTATCTTAAACATACCATCCGAAAGGGCTTTAATTTTAGTCTGAGTCAACTGGAAAGGAAAAACCATCACAAGCAAGAGAATTAGGATGGATACCTCTGTTTCACATTATCTTCTGAGGGGATGATGTTTTCTCACTAAATCCCTGTAGTACAGGCTGGGTGTCTTTCATGTTTCACGGTTAATAACAGCCAGGCTGCACAAGGAGTGCCCCAGACAAGAAATCAATTTCCAATGGCCTGTGCTGCTGATGCTTCTTAATGCTCCCAACCTGGACTTCATTGTAAGGATGGACTTGTATGAATGAAGTACATGAATTTCACAGTGGCTGGTTAATGCTGAAATCAAATCTTGTCATGGGACACATGGAACTTTTTATTATTAGGAAATGTAAAACTATTTATCTTCTGCCTGTCTCCTGGCCACATGGAGTTTTCTCCTGTGATTTGCCATGAGCTGATAGAAATCTGAGTGCTAAAAGGTAACACTTCTATTTTGAATAATGGATGAGAAGATTATCTGCCTTCAATCCCAGCATGTGCAAAAGAGAGGTGTTCAGCATTGAGGTTGAATGAAACCCGGTTCTCTTCTCAGTCTGTTCTCACTTGATTTTAGATCGCTGCCAATATGCTTTGGATAGGGGCATTCAGGTACTCGATCTATCAGTCTAGTTCTGCTCTTACTGAAGGCAATTGCAGAACTGGATTTTAGGAGAACAGCAGGGTGATGTGCAGCAGAAATGGTATCTGCCAGTTCCCTGTGTCTAAACTGGATTTACCTGTATGTTACATTTTACTGTTAACCTACAGTATCTGTTTTAGAGAGATTTAGTGAAGGGCAATTGTAGGGACACTGAGAACCATGTGTTGATTATTTCTGTAAATTACTGGAAACAGCATGAATTACTGATTTTAAATGCACATTTTCCCTGTAACTTGTGTTGAAGGAATCGGTGAATGATAAATAAAGTGCTGCTCTGACCTGTGAGCAGTCTTGATTGTTTAGGTGGGGATAGCTGCTAAAGTCTTCTCAGTATAATTCACGTTTACACTCTGATGTTGCTGCTGCTGCCGGTTGTTGCTACACTGCATGTGTTCTTTTCTCAGATGTATGAGTCATTTATTGTCTTCCACCCTACAGCTTTTCTTCATGTCTGTTCCAGCTTCCTTCTCGTCCTTATGTATCTGCACCTGTATGTGCTGTTTAGTAGTAAACCTTGAGAAGGGGTTTTCATATCAGAAGAAGGTGGTTGTGTGTACATGCACACAAATGCTCATCCATACAGGTAAGCCCCTACCTACCTTTTCTTTTTCGAATGATTGTGTGCACAAATAAGCCTTGTAAAGAGGGAATTTTGCACAGGATTTTAGCAAGGCCACCAAGAGGATTGATGTTCCTTTGTGCTAGCTAATGTCTGTCTATCCATTTAAAGCAATTTGGCTGTGAAGATGGTGCATAGATTTCTTCCAGATGGTCCTCAGTGTCTGGATGGCAGTAAGTCAGCTTGGGATAATTGAAAAGAGTACTACTACTTCAGGGGAACAGTATCACATCCATACTACCAGTCATTGAAGCTCTGAAATGTCATGTTTGTAAAAAATAGCACATATTTCATGTTCCGGTGAAAATAATAGTGACATTAATTGAACTAGTTTGCCCTTTCTTTCTCCAAATTTAGATTCATTATAAACCCTGTTAATGTCATAGGAGCACACTTCAGCTCTCAGTGTTATAGATGCTTTCTGAATGGATTGAGTTTTTGAGGACTTAGTGAATATCAGTTTGATGATTACTGAGCACAGGCGTGTGGTAGGCTCAGAAAGTACAGCATCGAGGATTTTTAGCTTGCTTTTTTTCTTTTTGAGGGCTGGAGAGAACTGCAAAGCAAGCCAAATATGTTAGCAAGCACTGACTGGGTTTCTGATCTATGTCATCTTTAAATACTGGTATTTAAAATGCAAACGTCAAAGACAAACACTTGTGTCACAGCTGCTCAGTAACTGGGAGCTATTTTATTTCTTTTAGCATGCTGTGCTCTTTGTGGTGCCTACTCCCTGTATTGTTGGATCAAGAGATAAACCAACATGTATTGTGATACGAGATTTTGAAGTCTAAATACTTGAAAGTGAGGTCAAAGCAAGCTGCTCCGTACAGTGATAGCCAAGCAGAGCCAGCCTTGACTCTGCCTGTGCTTTGGATTAAAGCCCAAGTTTTGTACAAGTGTTTTTAGTGGTGTATTTAAACACAATTCAGAGATTTTTCTAATTTCCACTTACTGTGCAGATTTGCAGTGGAACATGACAGAGATGCTTCGGGTGTTCTGCTGTTTCTGGGCTTTTTCTTACTTATTGTAGACTTCATTGGCATAATTTTCTCCAAGCTTCAAGCTAGGTGGTAACTGCTGTAGCACTTAGGCCAGTCTTTGTCAGTGTTTAGTCTTATCCTCCTGTTTTCTTTATCTGCATTTTTTTCAGGCTGTAGGCTACTATAGATAAGGAATACCTTACATTACTCCCAGAGCTTTAGCCAGTGTGGAAAAAGAGGCTCAGCATACTGCCATGTGCACTTAGCCTTGTCTTATATTTGCTGCCCAGCAGAGAGGCTGAGTGGAACTTTGATACTCTTCGGTTTAATCCTTATGCTACTCCCATATTTATGCGTATATTGAATATTCATATATGAGCACACCAAGATCTTGGTAGCTAGCAATGATCTTCATTAAACTTTGTAACAAAAGCTGCTTATATTGATTCTAATGGATTCACACTCTAGAGCTGTAGTATCCTGCACTTAAGTGTAGTGTACTTTGTTACCACACTCACTGAAATATTTTTTCCTCTCAAAAAATTTTCTTTCCATCTTATCCATGACTATACATTATCCACAGATATATTCTAAAACTAATTCAGCTGTTTGTAACCATCTGACAGAGCAATGTGCAGTTACCAGGTATGACAATTTCTAGGTGTGGCTTTTCTTCCAAAATACAATGTGGTTTCCTTGGCAATGCTGGGCACTGTAGAGCAGCAGAGGTGTTTCCAACAGGCACAATTAGCTTTCTGGAAGCAATCAGAATGAAAGTGGGAGAAGAGAGTGGAATGGGGTTGGACTGCAAACCCTGAAGGTAAATTATTGAAGTGTAACTTGTATATACTATGTGTGGAGAATAGAAGGAACAGAATGTGAAGTACTTCACTTGTTGGAACACAAGGAGTGAGCCCAAGTCAGTTTTAACCAGCACAAGAGCTGGTAATGCAAGAACATGCACTAAAACACAGGAGGAGTGAAGACAAAGCAGTTGAGAGTTGACTGGAGCCCCTTTTGGCCTGTCATTCTCTACCAGGCATGGCTTCACTGTAGCATTTTAGTGCAACAATGTTCCCTTCAAAACCAAAACCTGGGAAATGTCTCCTCAGAGAACTTAGCAGTTGCTCAAGTAGGAGAGAGATTTCACAAGCACACTTGGTATTATCAAAATGCATCGAGATACAACAATTGCTGTTGAAATTCCATTGTATACATTCCATGTATTGCTTCTCCAAGCAAGAGATGGAAAACCACCGAGATGAGAAAAATATGCTGTTCATGCATTCTAGACAGCTTATACAGAGGAAATATGCACTTTACTCCCTTTGCTGTGGAATCATGAGAGTTCAGAAAAATGCAATGATAGTCAAGAGAAAGGCTGGCAAGAGAAATAGCTGTAACCTCATTGGGATTGCATATACTGCATTTAACAAGTGAGAAATAGGCATGAGCGTTGGTTACCCCTTCATCACTTTACTTTTCTCAGAGCGAAGCTAAGAAGAATTAGGTCTGACTAAGTAGTCAGAGATAAGCCCTCAAAGCAAAGCTTCTCAAAAGGTTATTCCTGAAATGTTGAGGGAATTACCTTCCTTCTCTCTTGCAATCGCAGTTTCAGTGCAGAGAGCGGGAGCCCTAGATAACAGCCAGGTAGCCATAACTCTGGCTATTAGGGGTTTTATGTGATCTTAAAAGCAAATAATTAAAATGCTGCCAGCAGCTGTGTCCTGGTGTTACCAAAGGTTGAGGTTAAATTAAATAAAATGAGCAAGAACACTCCAGAGGCACTCCTGACTCCAGATGTGTTTTTATGTATCTAAAATAGCTCCTGACCCACAAGTGGGCTGAAAAATCTTGCTGTTTGCTTCCATCTGAGAACTTGTTTTGTACACAAGCTTCCCCCTAGCACAAAGCCAGCAACACTGGTTTTCTCATTGCTACTGTAATCAATCCTAAACTGAAGGTCGGGGACTTGGTTAAGTGATTAGTGAATTATCAAGTATTGTGGTGGGAGCACGAGAAGCACTTGTGTGAAATGATCACATTTAGATAGAACCTGTCACATCAGCATGTGGGCTGAGCCAGGGAAGCATCCATGGTGCAATGAGCAAATATTGGGAGGTTTGGCCATCTCTGTTCTTCTAATGTTGGGACAGTAATTAGGCCTAGACTGGATGGACAGACAGGTTTTAGGAAACAGAGTGGAAAGGCATGATATGGGAAAATTAGAGAAGCACAGCTCCAGATACCTTGCATTCATTACAGAATTGGACTAGACTGGTTTGAAACTCATTATGTTTATAATGACTGGGAACTCTGTACCAGGCAATCAGGCCTCAGGTGTGTGCCCCTTGAATTCATCACTAAAAAGGACAGTGTGGTTTATTGTCGCAGAAGTTACATGGTGAATCAGCAGGGAACCTGAACTGTTCAGGGCAGCCTGCTTGAGTCAGGGTGAAAGTATTCCAGCTGGACTGTTAGAAGGCAGGTCCTGGGATTGCTGACCATGCTAAATATACCCTAAGGAACCAGTGATGGCATTCCCTGGGACTACCTGCTGCCTACCTGCCTGTGTGTGTTGAATTCATGTCTCAAGAAAGGAGACGTGCATACACAACAGACAATATGTGAATAGGGGAAATGTTTAATTTTCAAGTCTATTTTCAGTTCTGAAGTATTAGTGTTAACATATGATTTATTGCTATTCAATGCAGTTTTCTTTGGCTTACTGTGGTAGTTTATTTCCTGAGCAAACCCGACACACTTACATAGTCACAAGGCTTTGTGTAGCCAAATAGAGTTTTGGAAAGATTGTTTTGCTTTCAAAAGCATTATCTGGCTTGAGATGATTAGCAAAATATGTTGAAATCCAGTAGGCAGATCTCAAGAAATAGCTTATCTTCATTTTAATACAGATTCCAGGTGTTAGAGGTTGGTGGTGATTTGGGTTGGCAATTGTTTTATTTTCAGTGCTGCCTTTGAACAAACACAACTTACTGCACCTTTAGTCCAGCATTGTTGACTGATTATAATGCATTGGTGGCTTTTTTGTAACAACTTGTATCAGGGGATTCACTACTACACACACAGGGTAAAGGTAGTTTCTCTGTGTAGTGCTTATGGAAAGACTGTGCCTCTCTCTGTCATTCATCTTCTAAAAGTTATTTTAAATCATAAAAGTTACTTGAAATCACATTCATGAAATCTTGTGAAATAATGTTTTCTATTTCAAGGCAGGGATACACAGAGAGCAAGTGGGTGGGGGATGTAGTCCTTTAGGTCCTGCCTCTTCTTCACTGCCCCACATTAGGAGGTGAACTTGAACTGCATCAGTTGCACTGAGGTGAGGGAGACTGAGAACTTGAAACCACTCCACTCCCCTGCCCTAGAGAGGAAGTTTTCAGGCCTCCTCACAGCTCCTTTCCTGTGCTCTTATAAAAACACGATTGAATACTTGTCTTTGTAGTAGATGTGCCTTTACCAGCATTTTTTTTCCTTTTCTGTGTGTGTTTTTTTTCTTATTGCTGGTTGCCTTACATGCAGTTGCTTCACAGATGGGAGTATTTTTGCAGGCTGGGTGATGTACCCTATAACTCACCTTCTGATTAGATAGATACCTTGAAATACCCCTTGAGGGTATTTCCAAAACTGAGATCAGTGTTGTTCATTGCTGTTTATGAAGATAATTTATTAAATACTACATTTCAGCACTGATGAACTCGACTAATCCACTTAATCACATTTCTCTTATTTGTGAGTTATATCAAGAAAACCATCACTAGTGAATTCAGACAGCCCATAAAGGTAGGATTCTAGCACAAAAAGGATGCTTGTATACAAGAAATCATAGAATCATTTAGGTTGGAAAAAAACCTCAAAGATCATCAAGCCCAACTGTTAAGCCAACACTGCCATATTCACCACTAAACTGTGTCCACAGATGTCATATTCACATGTTTTTTGAACACTTTCAGGGGGGTTGATTCCACCACTTCCCTGAGCAGCCTGTTCCAATGCCTGGCCCCCCCTTCAGTGAAGAAATGTTTCCTGATATCTAATCTAAACATGCCTTAGAACAACTGCAATTTCATCAAAGTAATACCTGGTTTAAATATATCCTTGCTAACCTCAATATTTTTCATTGTACTGCTTGCTGGAACAATGAATCATGAAAATAGAACCTCTCTGATTAGTCCTTCACTGAAAATAGCAATCATAGCATCACTTAAAAAGAAAGCACAGCAATTTGCTGCATGACCTTCATTTGCTCACACTGATACAGCTTATTTCCTAAGCCTCTGATTGAATCCTTATGAGGAAGGCAAGTAATTATTTGATTGGCATATTCAGAGAATCCCACTGCTTTTGTAAGTTGATATATTTGATATATTTAGTGGCCACATTTTTAAATAATGGTCTGGATCTGAGACATTCTTTTAATTATATAGATATATCTGTGTCTGTGTGTGTGTGTGTATGTATATTTATATATAAAATTTAAATTTCTAATGTGCTGAGGAGTTGAAAGTTAAGCTATCACACTACTTGTCCTCATCTCCCTTCATAGTCTTTTAACATATTGGCCAACTCCAGGTGAACATGACAAAGTGAGAGATTACCAGAAGATACCAAATTCTTGTAAATGCCAAGAAAATGTGCTGAGGATACCCTCTTAGTAGAAAAATCTACATGGAGTACATTGCTGTTACAGATACCCCCACTGCAGCCAGCACATCCAATGGAGTGTGAACTTTCTTGAACATGAAGGTGAGCCAACCTCAAAGTTCATAGGATACAAAGCTTTTTCAATGGGGGACATATGGGGACATGTATATAATTACAAATCTCATGTCATAATTGTCTCATAGCTAGCATTAAGCCAGACATTTGCAAATATATGATGGACTTCATCCCCTTCAGATATTAGAGCCACATCCATCACAGAGCATCCCCTACTTACTTCAAATCTAATACTGCAAACCACAGGGCTATGCCAATTCACCTAATTTAAATACCTCAGTAATGAGATTGCCCTCAACAGAAACACTGTATTTTAGCTGCGCTATGAGCTGTTAGTAAAAACCTTTTTGGAATGTTTTTCTCATGGTCCAAAGAGCTTAGATAGCCTAACTCCTATCAGCTCTTCTCCCAATCTCCTAAAATCCCCAAATGAAAACCTTCCTTTCTTCTGAAATTCTCTTTTCCCTCACTGATCTAGGAAAGAAGCATTATCCATGCTCAGTAGCTAGTTAGCAGGGTGATAAATGACTTGACAGGATAAGCTTTCACAAGACATGGCATAAATGGAATAAGCCTTTGTTCTGAGGAAATCCCAATCCCTCCAAAAGACAGCCCATCATCCACCCCCTGACTGTTCCATAGTTTTGTACCATGCACCATTCTCACACAGCCCACAAATCTGCAGTTTTCATAGCAGACTAAGAGAATTGAGAAATATAACAAAATTTGGCTGATTAATTAAAAAAACGCAGCAGGTTTTGCTAGACTGGCAACAGACAACACACTAGTCCACATAAATACATGCAGCCATAACAGAAACATCATTCTCTCTCTCTCCTGTTTCTTCGACCTCCTGTTTCTCTTGCAATAGATGTTTTTGGGAACCTAGAACTGGAGAATGTCTTGCATCACTGCACCTATTTTTTCATGCACTGACACAAGAGCTACCAGCAGCTTTGCATAGTGGTTATTTGCATATCTGTAACACTGATGCTGTGAAAGCATCCAATGACATAGTCATGAGCAGTATTCTGTATATTCTAAAACACTAATGCCTCCACATGTGTCCTGCTTTGAGTAGAATTTGACTGTGTTTTGTGCTAGGGAGGTTTTTTAGTTTTGTTTCAGGACTAAGACTGCTCTATGAATACAAATACAGGGTCATTTTGTTCTTTGTTTCACAGAACTCTTTTGGCACCTGTCTACTTACAAAGAAAAACTGCTGATCTGAAGTATCCCCCAAGCCTCAAGTATGTGCCCTGCCAGGCTCCCAGTTCTCTTTACCTGTGCTCTAGCCCCCTGTGACAGAGCATGTACCCTCTGGCACCTCATCCCAGGCAGCTGCCACCTTTCTCAGCAGATCTGCAGTCAGCCCTTTGGTTTTTTTCCTTTCTCTGGAAGATGACAGCACTTTCATTACCCAACCACTGGCCAGGCATAGTGAGATTCATGAGATCCTTTATTCTGCTGCCTTTTCAGGTCAAGGAGGTGATGTGTTGGGCATTGGTACTGCATATACATTGTACAGCTGGGTGACTAGAGTGTTAACAAGATTGTCACTTTATGGAATTAATTGAAAGTTGTTTCTGTGGTTTCTCAAATCACTTGGGTCATGAGATGGCTGGGTCTGTTCATTCTGAGGGGAGAACTCGATGCAGTTACAACTTCCTTGTGAGGGGAAGAGGAGGGACAGGCACTGGTCTCTTCTCTGTGGTGACTAGTGACAGGACACAAGGGAATTGCCTAAAATTCTGTCAGGGGAGCTGTAGGTTGAATATTAGGAAAAGGTTCTTCACTCAGAGGATGTTTGAGAACTCGGACAGGCTCCCCAGGGAAGTGGTCACAGCACCAAGACTGACAGAGTTCAAGAAGCATTTGGATGATACTCTCAGGCACATGGTGTGACTCTTGGGGATGATACCATGCAGGGCTGAGGGTTGGACTGGATGATCCTTGTGAGTCCCTTTCAACTCAGCATATTCTGTGATTCTGTATAATAAAGACCACAAAATTTGTCAATGTGAGTTTAGTAAAGAGTATGTTTTAAGTAAACATATAGCTTTATATTCTAGATGTAAAATGGTGGAGAGTCTACTGTTTAACTCAATAAATTATTCAAATAGCTAATTATTCTGTATTATAAAAGAGGTTAAAAAAAAAACCCCAAACAACAAAGATGCTTTATTTTCAGTCTGAATTTGTCCAGCTTCAGCTTCCAGCCATAGTATCTGGTTAGGTTTTTGCCTGTCAAGCACTGGATGTCTTCTCTCTGTGTATATATGCACACAGCAAGCTCAAGGCACCTGATCATAATCTAGCATAATGTACCAAGCACAGCAGAGCAAGATAGCTCTGCTATTATTTTTTTTTTAAGCCTGCAAGCAAGCTGAGGTGATGTAAACTCTCTCCTTAAACAAGGATGGTGCTGTGAAGAAACCACAGTGGAACTGTGCAGTCTTTCATTAACTATTTAAAAACAAATATGGCATTGACAGTTGATGGGATATTTTCCTCCAGCTGTTTCGCACTGCGCTTGGGTGCTGTATAAACATTACCTACTGTGATTTACATAAACACTTAAGCAAGCACCACCCTTAACAAGTAGAAGGCATATATGTGTTCACTGGAAATGTTTATATTCTCAAGTTTGTAATCACTAGTATGTGTTTGAACCATAGTAATCTTTAAAGGTCCATGGGGACTACTGACCCTAATAAAAGTATTTATGATTGTACCTCAGGGACAGCCTGCCTGGACATGCTCAGGGGCAGAATAAGCTCATTGCTCAGGAAACATGACACTGGACACTCTTGAGTATCCAGGTGGCCCCTGATTTGCAGGTGTGAGAAGGCATGGCCACCAGCTGTGCTCACAGGCTCGTGGGAGAGCAGGACAGCCAAGGGCAGCTGAGAAGCAACCTGTGCAATACAATATGGGCAGGATCTTGCAGGTGCATTACAGAACTGAGATCCCTGGCCCCAAAGTGTGAGAACCACAACTTTCCTTCTGATAAGATTTGTACATAGACTTCACAGTTCTCACTACTAACTCTTTCTAATTTAAGTAGATGTGCTCTCTGCCCTGAGGTTAAGAAGTGTGTTCAGAGTGCAGGGAGGATGTTCTAAGCGCAAATCAGCTCTGGATGAAGAAAGCAGTTTTTCCTCAGCACAGTTGTGTTGCAGGGCTGGGAGGGATCTTGAGATTCCCAGAGCAGATAAAACAGCTGGGGAGAGGCTAATGTACAGAAAATACATGGCTTATGTACTCTGTGATTTCTTTTCTTAGCACAGTCTCTATCACCAAGCAGTTTACTTAGTGTCATAATAATGGCTTTCAAAACTGAAAAAAAAATCTTAAGGTCAGTATATTACTATTCACATCATGAAGTTAATTATCTGCATGGCAGTATATGTTCTAAGGCAGCTTTTCAGCAGGCAAGTGACTCTGGACTTTGTTCACATAATTCAAGTAAACTTCATGTAAAGAAAGAAATATCTGTGAGGAGTACAGAACATAAACAGCTAAATCCTGCTTTTTCCAGCCTTAGGGCAGTAACATGCATCTGTTGTTACTTGGACTGTAATTTCAATTGGTATTGATTTTATGTCCATTAACTTTGGGGTGCTCAAGCTGCAAAACCAAACAAACCTTGTGTTCAGTAATCCCATGTACAAATCTATAGATTTGCTGAATAATAGCCACTGTGAAAATACAGGCATTTCCTCTATTCCCTCTCTGTTGCAGCAGCAGCAATAGAAGATCCAAGAATCTCAATCATGACAACCGTTTTTCCATTGCAAAATACTAGTTCATACATGGAGACATTTGCCTTGATTGATCATTAGGCATGCCTATGGCCCATGTCACTACCAAAGTATCAATCAAGTATTTCTGGTTTGTGTTAGTATAAATCAGCTTTTCCATACGCTCCTAAGCTGCCAAAGAGTAATATATGTTATTATTTACTTAAATACATTTGTAGCTCAAAGCCTACACTGTTGATTTTGAAAGGCTATTAGGAAATATTCCAAACATTTCTTGATTTAATGCTAAGTAAAAATATCTTATCCTCAGATTACACAGTGGGATGTCAAAGGTGAGAATATTTGTCCTGGACATCCGACATTCCTTACGTGTGACCTGGGTTTCACAGAAAGTACAATTCCTTTGTTGCTCTCTTCAGAATAAGTTCCCTTAGCTTTCTTAAATCACTTCTAGGTGGTTTAAATACAGTTTTGTCTTTTACTGAAATCTGCTGGTAACCAGTGAAAAATCTCATCTTTTATACATTAATGTGTTTTACTTATCTAAATAGTCTGAAGAACTTCGACATTTGAAAATTCTAGGATTTGGGAGGGGGGAAAGGAAGCTATATTTCAAAACCAGAAAAACAATTCAGGAAATTCCAGTCAGCTCCACTCCTTGGGCCTGTGAGTCTACTTTAATTAGTTCTTCAAGCAGGCCAGATTGTTGCTAAGAAGGTAGTTCTAGAAAACTTAATGAGTAACATCAAAAATGTTGATATCTCAGGATTTGACAACAAAACCATCTTAAATGGAAGAATATGTGAATTAGATATTGAGACATTCAGGAATAATCCCTTTACTGAGAAACCTGATAACACTTTTGCCTTTACTAAAACATTTACAGTGAAAGCCTTCAGCAAATCACATATTTTTTCCTAATCAGAGTTTACTTCATTATAATAGTTGACAAACAAGAGGTTACAATCTTTACTGGTGTTTAAAAGCCTCACCAATCCTTCCCTTGAAAGGTTAACTTAAAATACAGAAAATGGGCCACTTTATTCTCTCTTGGTAGTTCTGTAATAAAAGGTTGATTGTTCAAGCAGCAGCATTCAATTATTTTGTTTCTGATGCTATCTACCTGTAAAAAAATCTAGCTAGGCTCAGCTGGTCCTCCTAGGCTTTCCAGTTCTACCCTTCAGTACAAGGATAAAAAAAAACAAAAAAATCAGAGCCTCACAATTAACATTCAAAATGTCAAGTATTATGTTGTCAAGTTGAAGAATGAAATTTGCTTCCAGGAATATCAGATACAGAAAAGCTTCTGGAGTGTTTACCCATTTTTTATTGAAACTCATTCTTCAAATATGTTCACCAGAGAAAAATACGCTAACTAGGGATATCAGAATGGCAACCAGTGTTCAAAGAAGTTGTCCACAAACCTTTGGCTGTCCCTTTGGTTCTTCTTGAATTAGTCATGATCCTAGACCTCTAAAACAGATATTGAAAACTTACTAAAACTGTATTAATGTAGTTGAAGTAGAAAACAAATGGTTTCCTGTGTTGGGTTTTTTTCCCTTTTCTTTCCCCCACAGGACCTGGGGTACTCAAACAACAGATATGCAGACCAAAAGCAATGAAATGTATTACTCTGATTGTGATGGTTGAAAGAAAAACAACACTGACCGCCAAAAGTTTAGGGAGCAAAACACATAGAGAGTTTTAGAAAAATGCATCAAAACTGCGACCACTGAATAATAACCTGAAAACATGGTGAGAATATACATCCAGTGTAAAATAAATCAGCTCTCAAAGGGAAAGTGATGTGGGTGACTCAAACCATTTTGAAATCAGTGTTACTTTTGCTAGTGGCATGAATCTTAGCCCCGTATTTACTCACTTTTGCTTGCTGACCTTATAGGTGGGAACCTGAAAAGCCAGGAGTGTTTCAGAGGAGAAAATCGATGCTGTTACAATGGATCTTCACAAACAGCAATAGGGGCACAGCAAGGCAGCTCTGGAGTTGTAAGGAGGTTTGGCAGTGCTGAACAATCAGATAAAACACTTTTTACTTCCAAGCCAATTGAAGCAGGCCCCTAAACAGACCAGTGCACAGATGTGTTCTGTTCCTTGAAAATCTCAACTCTTACTTAAGAAAAAGGGATAAAATAGGAACACTATCAACACAAAAATGCTGGCAACTCCCTCCCACACGCCCCCACCAAAAAAAAAAAAAAGAAAGAAAGATGGTTTTACCAGAAAGTGTAAAATTCTTTGTTCATGATTGAGAAGTTTGTTAAAATGGTTTGTGTGTGTAGTTTGGTAGTGGTCTTTTTTTCTTTCCTCACCAAAAAATGTATACAGTCTATATATCCTATCATGCTGTGTGTCTGTCATCTCGTCCTCATGACCTGCAGTTCATGTTTACAAAACTCTGCCATGTTTGTTCTGCCATCTTAAATAAAAACGTCACCAGTGCCTATGAGCAAGTGGAGACTCCCCAGAGCCTGAGCCAAGACACGCATTCCAAGAAGCCTGTGGAGCCTGTGCTGTGACACACACTGTGAGTGGAAACACAATCACGCACAAGAACTAGTTCCTTTGGGTAATTCATGTTTCCTGTATTTCTGGGAGAAACTCTGCCATCTTCCTCCTCCCTCCCCAGCTGATTCATTCCCCTGCTGAAAGGTAATACCACAAAATCCATCCTTTGTTATCCAGCAGGAGAGCAGCAGTAAACAATTCAAGGACAATAGCCACCAAACATACGGAAAACACTTCATTTTTACTGAGCTGCCACATGCAGGCCCTTTGCTAATGAGAATTCCTGAATGTTGAAAAGAGCTATAACCTGCTTGCTTGTTGTTGAAACCCCATACTTTTTGTGGAACAGAAGATTCCTCTAGAAGCTCTTAAATCACCCAGAAATGTTTGGGTTTGTTTTTTGTTTTGTTTTGTTTTTTTTTAAACAGGACGCTTTACACTGGAGAAGTACTACAAAGATACAGGTTAAGGAATAGCTCAACAGTGTCAGGTAATTGGCCAACAATGACTTCACCCTTCACATTTTCAGTGACTTTCATGGCTTTTTAAAAGTCTTTTACCCCACCAAACCCCCGTTTCCCGCTCTGGGAGGGCTGTGTTATCTCCCACACTCCTCTCCCCGCCAGCGGCACTTTGCGGTGGTTCATCTCCCACCGAAGAGCGATGGCACCAGTGGGGACAACAACAGCAGCCCGCGGCACCAGCACGACTGGTGACCGCCTGGAGTGACAACGGGGGCAGCTCGCAGGGTGGGCTGCCCCCCCAAACCACGAGGCCGTGGCACATCTTGGCTGCGCTGGAAGCACACGGGATCCCGGGCGCGTAAAACCGCAGCTCAGGAGATGGCTTTGAGCAGGGATCTCCTCACGCTGACCCTCCTCCCTTAGCGCTGGGGGTGCTCCCGCTCGTCCTCCTGCCCCTGCCCGGCGCCGAGCTGGGGGCTGCCCGTGGCTGCGGGGCCGCACCAAGCGGCGAGTGGCGGTGCCTGCCCCGGGGCACCCACCATGGAGCCGCCCGCGCCGCCGCCTGAGCAGCCGCCGCGGCCCCGCTCGCACACGGTCACCACCACCAGCAGCTCCTTCACCGCCAACCTCTCGGCCAGCTCCAGCACCCTCGCCTACGACAGGGAGTTCCTGCGCACCGTGCCCGGGCTCCTCATGGTGACCGAGATCGTGAGTGATCCCTGGCAGGCGGTGGGTGGGGGGAGCCTCGGCCGCGCATCGCTGTGCGGTGAAACTCGGGGGGGACTCCCTCGGGCATCACGGGTTGCGGGGCGTCCGTGTGCCCGCAGGGCGGGCGCGGGGAAGGGACGAGCCCGAGGAAACCACAAGGCACGGATATCCCGCCTGGAAAGTCTCGGGAAGTGGCAGAGAAACACAGGGCACACGCGGTCTGTTCGCTGTCCCGCGGCGGTGTCATCGCCTCCCTGTCAAACGATGAGCTTGGACGGAGTTTTGGAAGGCTGTTCTGTAGCCACGTTGGTTGTGTACGCATGGCATTTTAGAGCGTCGTGATAGTCGTGATGTGAGAGTTAATTAGGCAATTTATCTTCGTTTTCTAGGTCAATAGAAGCAATTCCCTATGCTCTTAGTGGTTAGATACACCTGCGCAGAGCAGGAGGTGAACTAACACCTTTCGTGTAAGGGCGGTGGTTTTGGTTTTTGCAGGATCTTCTACATAAGGTGTAAATGGATGTGCCGAGGGCCAGGCAGCGCGGGGTTCAGTCGCTTGACTTAGTGATGGGTGGCGAACGGCACCATACCGGGACCCCTCTGCAGGCCTGCGTGCCCTCGGGGTGTTAGGCAACAGATACTCACTATCTCCTAAAAATAACGTGTTTCATTTTTCTCATCCACACTGTTAATAATTAAGGAACTTACACAGCTGATTGCCCCCACTATCGTTTTTAGTTTCCTGTCTGATGTCTCTGGTGTGTTGATGTTGGAAGGATAAACTTCTCTGACCACGTTAATTTTCAAGGCTTGAAAGCATTGTGCTTCACCAGAGCAGTGGAATGGCTGTTGGTTTTGCTGACCTCAAAGTTAAAACAACAAAGTGAAGCCTCAGTCTGATCTTCCTTCAGTCTGGCAGGAGCAATGCCATCAGAGACAGGATGCACATTGAGATGCCAGCTTGCTGTGTGGGCAAGTAGTGGTGAGGCTGTGAAGTCAGAGCCTGCTACCAGCTGGTACCTTGTATGCTGGTGTCATTGGGACTCCTGTCAGTCTACTAGATAGGTGATTGTAGGCTTGTTTTGGTTGTTAAATACAGGAGATGCTTCACTGTCAAAGTTGTAGTAGATCTGTGAATAAAGAAGTCTTAGTTTCTGAAAGAACAGCTGCTTGCTTTTCCACTCCTTTTCAATTAGTAATTACAACAGTTACGAACCCTTCTTGTACTTTATCTGAAGAGTGATCCCACTGTAGATTGTTAGAGAGGTGCCCAAGGCTTTTCCCAAGCCCTACTGGAATGTCGTGTATTTATCCTGGCTGCAAATACTGAATGAGCTGCACTCACATTGAGGTCCATGGCCACAGGGCATGGGCAGGTTCTTGCTTACTCTTTGTTGAAAAAATGCTTTCCAGTTCAGGTGATGTTGTGCAGCCTACATTTCTAAACAATGATGATGTTTTTTAGGGGAATTTTGTTTCCTAATTCCTAGAATAACTATAAAATTATCCTTTCATCCACCATTTTGAGGTGCTTGAGTCCATTCACATTTGAAGTCAGCTTTGATTTAAGTTTCTTAAATACCTGAGAACACATTTACCAGCTTCAAAAGAATCTACACCACCTGTTTTGGAGGCTAGTGCAGGGTTGTGTCTGCACTACAGGCTTCTACATATGTATTTTTATTGATCAGCAGTGTGAAGGTGAGCAGTTCCTGGCCTCAAAGAAGGTGACAAAAGTATCTAAATGTAGTTTAATGTTTACTGATCTGTGATGATGTATTTGAGAGAATGGAGGACAGCTCTAATACAAAGCTGAAAGCAGTAAGGCAGATCCTACAGGAGTATTGACAGATAGTGCCTTTGAGAAAATATTTCTGATCCTTAACTCCACTTATTTTAAAGCAGCTAGAGTATCTGTTCTTCTGTGAAATTAAAGGAAAAGAAAAACATTAGTGAATACTCTGATATGGAACTAACTGCAAAAAACCCATTATTAAAATCAGATAGTGAATTTATATGTGTTTGTGTATATATTTATTTGGCATTGGTTTATGGTTAAATGTTTTCACTAGTTCTATTTGTTCTTTTTTTTTTTTTTCTGACACAAAATATGCTTTAACAGAGCGTTACACAAGACCTCTATTTCAAAATTGGCTGTGCATATTCAGCAGGAATGGAATTGTGTACCCCAAATCTGCCTGTTCTGATTGTTGTGGCTTGCCTGCACAGGTTGGCCCTTCAGGATATTTCTGACCCTCAGTACTGGTCCCTCAGCTCACAGCATGATCCTCCTGCTAAGAATTTACTAACCTGTAAATGAGACCAACTCATATGTTGGAAAGAGGACTGGTTTTAGTAGTATCTGTTATCACTGCAGCTACTGCTCTGCCAGCCCCCATGTTCGTTAGGATACCATGTTGAAGCTAAGCTCGGGGTGTTAAACAACAGTGCTAAATGTTCTGAGTATGTGCTGTGGGGCTGTGTAAATATTTGATTATTGCCACTGTCAATCAGCAATGTGCGGGCAGCAAGAGAAGTGCAGTCTTTTAGTCTCTGGCTCTGAGACTGGAACTCTTCTCTGTGCAGGCAAAGGGCAAATCTGCATTATTCTTTGATCAAAGGAAATGGAAAAGCAGAAAGTTACCACATGAATTAAATATGCAAGTCCTTTAGATGAAGGACCTTGATCAGGTTTTGCTGCTACTTCCCTAGTTTGAGTGCTGTGGAGATGAATTAACTACTGTGTGGATTTCCACATGTACTGGTAACCAGCCTACATTTGCACTGAGACCGTGGTTTAATGGCACAGTAAACTCAGCTTAACAGCTCCTACTCAGAGATTCTTTATAGCACTGCCAAGCACTGGTCTACTATTAACTCAGTCTGCTGTTTCCAATTTGTTCAGAACAAGTCAGCTTTATAAAGACAGGTTTTATGATGGATCAGCTATTATCTGCCCTTTATGTAGCTGCTTTAGAGCCAGCATAAATGTGCCATGAGGTTGACTGTGCGTATTGAGCAGTAATGGAGCCATGCACTCAAACGGGGTTCAGCTGAATTCCGTCGTGCCATTTGGTGCAGCACTGCACACAGCCAGGATGAGCGAGCACAGAAGTGCAGCCTGAAGTGGGGGCTGAATTACCTGGTGCTGACAGATTTCCATTGCCTTCTACATCTGCCTCCGTGATCGGAGTGGGTGCAAGGTTTCCTGCCACTCACTGGGGAAGAACCAGGGTCAGTTTATTTCAGTGCAAAGGGTCAAACAGAAAATGCCACTGGATTTCTGAGAGAGACCTTTGGGAACTGGCATAAAACACAACTTTGGCGCATGGAAGCTTGTCCAAAGTACTTATACACAGAAATAGTGATGCAGGGACAAGGCAAGGGCTTCTGACGCTGGAGGCTTAGATTCAGTGACTACTGAAAATTGATTTATCTGCATTTCTCCAACTTTTCTGAATGCCTTATGCATTTAAGGAATATGGATACAAGTCTTTGTAAGGCACCTTGTGATCTGTTGGTAAAAAGTAATGTGTAAGACACAGGTGGTTTTACAGAAGGTCTTAAATGAGGTGTCAATCACCTGGGTTGACACTGCAGTAAAATATATATCATATAGAAGAGTGGATACTTATTTCTACAGTGTACCAGCACCACCACCCCTGGAGGATTATTCCTTTCAAGAGAAGCAAGTATAGCAATTTCTAGAGATGTCTTTTTGAATGTTTCTTTTCTGTACAATGATGACCCAGAAAACCTATGTTTGTCTTCCTGAGATTTTTATGGCCAAGATAAATGATGGCTAGTGATACCTTCTCAGAGCTTTAAATCAACTTGTCAAGTCAAGTATTATGGATCACTTTGGGGAGGTGGAGAGTTTTGTGGTTGCTGTGGGTGTAGCTATAAAAATATTTACTTTCTAGCATGACATTGATTCCTTCAGATAGTTGCTTCACACCAGTGTGTTGCTAGATGCAGTCTCTCGTAAAACTTGCACTACTGATTTGAAGGCTTGTGATGGCTATTTGACCTTGACAATAACAAATACTTTCATCACTTTGAATAGTTTGGAAGGTTGTGTAAGTGAGACCTTGTGTGGTGTGAATTTTACTAAAATGTTGTTACAGTTGGATTTCTTTATGCTGTTCTGTGCAGATTGTTCTTTGAGTGAAATGCCCAGAATAAGACAGGTACCTGAAATAGAAGCCCAATAGGAGGTTATTTACTTTATTAGCACCACTTAAAATTGCATAATGTTCACATTTGTTTCTGTGCAATAAAAATAATTTTGTTCACTGTTTCGTTATTCTTCAAATGCAAGACCTTTGAATGTTTAATTCCTAAAGGAAGTCTTGTTGAATTTATTCTAGTATGGTCATGAGCCTCTACTCAGAATATTAAAGAGATATTGGAAGTTGTGTCAGATATTGACATATTGAGGTTACCAAAACCAGAACAACTGAACATGTCCAAGTGTTTATTCAACAGGCTTTTGCTCCCTCTTTTTTCCCTCTGAAATATGCATGAGAATCACCTGCAGTTATTCAAGTTTTAAGCAATCAATAAAATCATAAAAATGTTAAGAAAAACATAAGTAATACAGTGGGACCATCTACTGTGACAAAACTAAAAGACAAAAATTGTGCTTAAAGATCTCCTTGCATTTAGTGTCATGCCCTCTCTGACTGCATTTCAAAGTTTTGTGCATAGATCCCATCTTCCAGCCTCACCCCCAGTTCTTGGATAGCCCTCAGAAACACAGAGGTAGTTCCATAAAGCCACTTTTCTCACCTGAATAGCAGCAAGACTTTCTCTTCTTTCAGGAACAATAAAGATTCTTTTTCCTTCTTCTAATGTAATTTTTTTTTACTTCAGTTATAGTGTATCTTCTTGCAGGTAGTTGATCACACCAAGGCACCTTCTGACATGTTGAACAAGTGCTTTGCCTAGAGAAGACTCACACAAGCATGATCTTAAAATGATTCATTTTGAATTTGAGTGGAAAAATCCCAAATCCTGTACCAGTCAGTAATTTTGTCCAGTAGCTTCATCTTCCTGTGCATGAAAAAAGAAAACACAATATAAAGTTGCAGCTTTCTCCTTTGCTCTTGGTCAGACAAAACTCTCGCTGAAATCAGGTTTCAGTTCTGCCTTCTTTAGGTGCTGTTGTTGCACTGCTAATCCTTGGTGTAACTGTCCTTGCTATGGTGAATACACACCTATTGGATTTCAGCCTTTCTTTAGGATCATATAGTTCTGTAAAGTTCTGTCACCTTAAAGGTCTTTGGTTTCCTGGACAAGATCAGGCTGTTTCCTTGGGAAGAGAGAAGTGCTTGGGGTACACAAGGAAATAGAGCCTTTGGAACGTGCTGCAAGTGGTGATAGAGACAGTGTTAGGGCTGACATGGTAGGAGAGTGAAAGCACCTCTTAAACTGAATGCAGATATCTGGCAAAAGGTCAAAAATGCAAAATATCCTCAATACGTCAAGGTTAAGGTACAATATGTATGAAATGTCATTATCTCTTCATGAGAAGAATGCTTTAAAGTCATACCTAAACATCAACTTTGTTCTTGGGTGGAGAGTGAGTATAATAAAAACCCTTCTGCCTCAACCCACCCAAACTCTAGAAAACAATTTACTTATTTTTTTTATACCTACAAAAATTCTTATGCACACAGAGCTAATTTAAAATTATTTCCCTGGACTTCAGTAGCCTGTGTCTGTATGATGGTGAAATGTGCAGTCCTCCCATCATCCCCAATGGAACAGGTAGAGCTTCCTAGGTGGTTAGCTTTAGCTTGATGCTGTGTCTGGGTGTGTCTGTCATGAGGATCAATGCTGAGTCTAAACCCATCATGTTCTGAGGACTAAGGTCGGTGATACAGTTGCAAAGAGACTGGGACTGCATCCCTGCAAACTGCCTTTGGCCGGATATGCCCCAGGAGTCCCATACCCCTGGGTAAATGCACTGTGGAGTTCAGTTGCTTGTGAAGGCAGAGATGTTGCCAGATATGCAAATGCTGGAGATACCTGATGCTGTGTTTTGTCTTAAAACGAGTTAAAATCCTAGACTTGTCTGTGTCCCGTCTCTTTGTGCTTGTTGGCTTGTTAGGTGATTTGGTTTGGTTTTTTCCTTCCACAGTGTTATATTGTTTGGGTTTTTTTCTCTTTCCACACTGGGATTCCTGCTCTCTGTTTGGGATGATTTATTACACACTGTTAAGAACTTGAATTAGAGGATCTTAAAGTAGTGTGTGTCTATCTAAAAAAAAACCCTGATTTATATGCAGTGTATGATGGAGTGATATATTTGTGGTAAGAATGTGAGCTTTACCTGCTCACAGGATGCAGACAAAAATCGACTATGGATCACACAGGATTCTTGCAAAATCATAAATGGCCCCAAGGTTCCTGAGTCCATTAACAAAACTGCTGCTTCTGCAGCAAAAGGAGATGCTTTTCACTCCCTGCCCTAGGATGCTGGGAACACTCCTGTGTGCCTGCGGAGCCTGCTGATGTGTCTGCTCCATGCTGTGTTCTGAACCACCTGTGTCACAGCAAGAGGCAGGGTTAGAGCAGCAGTGGCTCAAGGGTTCTTCTTAAACATTGAATTTTCAAAACTATGAAAAATTTCCCTTGAGGACTCTGAACCCTTCAGAATGGAAAGTGTAGAGTATATTGTTCTTGTTTGTTGAATGCCTTCTTGCTCAGCCTGCTGTTCTTTCCTGTTTTCTCCTGGGAATAACAATAACCATATATTTATTTTCTGATGGTCATGCATATATATATACACACACATATGCACGTACATTTTATATATATATATATATATATATGATTTTCAGCTTCATTTTTATTTTGAATAAAGTACATATTGTAACAGTTTGATATTTCTGCACTTGTTCCTCTTTCAGTTCCAGAAAAAGAACAGAAAGTGTATCCTTGCAGAGAAGATCTAGCCCTCTTCCCTAGGGTCAAATAGCAAATAGATTTTAGCATCCATCAGACCTTTGGCAATGTAGTTCTCTTCATGTGGCCTGAGTCAGTTCCCATGGAAGCTGCTGGCACTGATTCACCTGTCTCTGAAGGGACCAGATCAGGTGTTAAGACTCGTAAAACTCCAGTGAGGGAAGGACTGAGTAAGAAAAGAACCAGGCCACTGCTTCCAGTGGGAGCTGGGTTCAGTCCAAGGAAAGTTTGATGTTTAGCTTATGTTAATGAACTTCAAGAGACCAGGCCTTTTGTTCTACATGCATTAATACTATATCCAGGCTTTGCCAGGTCACAAACTCAGATCAGTCTTGTTTGTGACTGCGGTTTTGCCAGGTTAGAGCACAAGACTGAGTGTTTACACTGACCCCTTTTGCAGGGTATGAGTGTGCAGATAACACTGATGCAACCACACGTTTGCTGAGACAAAAATCTCCAAAGCAAACCAAAACCAGTTTTAACAAACTGGTATCATTAGGGGCATGCTGCCCCAGCAGTTGGTTCTGGACAGCCACAGTGTTTCTGGTCTGATATGAGATGCACTAAAATCAGATTTTTTAGAACCTAGATGAAATAAATAAGTATGATAGTCATCAATAAGTTGTCAGTCTCTGGATATATTGTAGTCTACTTATGAAGGATAAATATATTTTAAAAAATCCTAGGTAGGACCCTGGAAAGAGGCCATGTGGGGAAAGTAACCTCTCTGATCGTGCTCTGGTAATTGCTTCTTGTATTTAGCTGGTAGCCTAATGTGCACAGCTTGGAGGGAAATCTGCCATGAACCTCTGCTTCATACCTAAAACCAAGACTGGTTTGTATCATCGTATTTAAATGTGACTGCTGTGTCCAGGCCTAGATTTGAATACATTCAAGGTGATATCATTTTACACAGATCCATTTATTTAGCCTGGAACTTGTAAAGCCACTAACAGGCTCCCTTATATTTTTTTTCCTATGGGTGTTTAGTGATTGCATGAAAGAATACTTTAATATGTATTTTAGTGCATATTCTCTACATTCAATAGGAATGCTATTCCCAAGGCTACAGCTCCTATGGCAGGCATTGCATATGGGGCACTGCAGTTTTGAGAAGTATGAGGAAACATAGGTGAAATTTAAAAATGGAGACAGAGTGTTGCAGGCAGAAATTAAGCACTAGGGGATAGGGGAACAGACAAAAAAAGTCTACAACAAAAAGAAAACCTCTACAATGTGTCTTTAAAATGACACTTTCAGCTGTTAGTGTCAGCTTTGGTTGTGTCCAGCTGGAGACAGCCATTGCAGGGCAGAGTGACAAGGATCAGCTGAGGAGAGGGTCAGTCTGTGATGGATGTCTGTTGCTACTGCTGTGGATCAGAAAGCATGAACAGATGCACAGCTGTCTTTTACAGGCTCAGGGCACTACTGTGATATGCGCTGAGGAGGGTGGTGGTATTATTCAATCCTTCCTTAGTGGGGAGAAAAAGCCACCAAAAAATGGTAGCATTTGCATTGATTTGGTTGTAGTTTAATTTTTAAACTTATGATGTAATCATAAGTTTAAACCAGTAATCTCATGTGCTGTTTCAGAGAGCTTGGGTGTGTATAGAAACATTCAAAATGATTAAAAAACTGAAGGTCTTGGAAATTAAAAAGCACCAGAATTAGGTTCACCCTGGCATTGTTGGTTTGGTATTGAATTGTGTGCAGACAATGGAATTCAGTCAAAACCTGAGTGATCATGTTATTTTTTCCAAGAAACTTGTGTCATGGTCATTGAACAGGGGAGTTTTTCTGGGAGTGACTGGGATATTGTGCATGCAGCATTGGAGGAAGTCATGTTGTGAGTAAGGGAAGGGTTTATTCAAAGAGAAAGGACAGTCTCTTGGCTAATTGCTTCCTTGGAAAATTTGATTTTTATCTCCTGCTTGCACCACAGTATTCCTTTGAGATTCTATGTAAGGCAAGTAAGCTTTGCATTTCGTTGTGTTTGCTTTTACTCCTTTTCTGAATCCCCAACTTTGACTCTCAGATGCAAAAGAATAGATTATTTGCATTTATGGCTGAAAGTTAGTAAGAGCTGTGTTCCAAAGAGGCAAAATGCAGTGCTGTATTAAGTGCTGTGGGTAGAGTTTTCTGGTGAAATTTGGCAAGAATTGGCTTTTGACCTTAATTTTAGTTCACTATAAAATTGGGATACCATGTTACTTTATCTCACAGAGATGTGTTCAGTAGTGTATTAATTGACCTGTGAGATAATTCAGATAACATGGTGTTTTTGAAGAGGCCAAGCAGAAACAAAGCTCTGAGTTGCATGTCTGCAGGCCACATGAATAAACAAGGAGAAAGCAAAATAGGGGAAGGCATTAGTTCTGCAGAAAGGCTCTTCCTTCTGCATGCAGGTGGTGGTGGTGAAGGAGAATGTGTGAAGGAGAAAGTATGTGGTCATGTAATTGCAGACTCTACCATAATGCATACTTAACTAACCATAGCATTAAGATGTGTGAAGAACTAATTACCAGCAGTGTTGCATACTTAACTGCAAGTATTTCAACATGTGTTTGTCTGTCTCTCTTTGTCCATTCTTCTGCCTCTTTGTCCCAAGTCCTAATTTTCCAACTCTTTTCTGTCCTGGGTTTGTTTTCTGTTGTTCCCCCAGTCCCCATTCCTTCAAACCTTCTTGCCCAGCAGCTCAGGGCAACTTGCAGAAGGCCTACTTTGTATAGTTTTCATCCAGTCTGTTCTTCGTCAGACTTGACAGAGAAAATCAACAGTAGAAGACTCAGCTCAACTGCTACAATGAGAATTTGCAGAATGCGGTCTAAGAGAGGAGGTGTGGGGCAACTGACAGGACAGGCTCTGCTCAGTATGAGACATCCATCTTTATGAGTTCATAAACCTGTAGGTGGACAAAATTATGAAAAAAAGGTTTTTAGGACAGTATTAGAAATACCAATAGGGATACAGTAATTTGGGAGGTTGTTGGTGAATATTGTGACATGTTTGGTTCCTGCATTTCTGGAAGATGCTTTCTTAAAACAAAAGGCTGAGCCATAGGCTCAAGCAGGTGGGATAGAGCTTTTGTTTTGTGAGACCTACCACAATCTTGTGACAACCTCAATGAAAGATTCTTAGAAAAAGGCCAAAGAGCTTTTCCATATAAGAGATTCAGGATGCATGGAAAAGTAGGATCTCTATTGGGATTTCTGATTGATGTTTTGAAGCCTCACTGTGTGCATAAGCCACGTTCATTGGACCATGCTATACAGGTACAACAGTTATTGTGGATTGCCAATTGACCTTCAAAATGAAAATATTTGTCTTTCCTTGTGCTGTTACCAAGATATAGCACAGTACAAATGGATACATTATTAGTTTTCTTTTTATTTCTCCTAATGCACAGGATGCCAAATGAAATTCATACTGGACAGAAAGACAGTTGTCTTTGGGGGGAACTACTGTATTTAGTTTTGGGAAACCACAATCCTTATTGTGCTCTTTTGAGTACACTCTTACTTTACTGGGACTTAACTTTAAAAGGCAGTGGTGCAAGAGGAAAGAAGTGACCTACTTGAATAGATGGCTTCTCTTGTGGTATGTTTTCTGTTTGAAATAAGAACATCCACCTGAAGATGCATGAAACTAATATTGAACATATAACACAGGCCTATGGTACTACAGCTGAATGATGGAAGTTGCCATGATATGATAAACAACTATTTATGTTATGAGGTAAAATTTCATTGGTTCATTTGGGGTATTTAAAGAATTTTCCCTGTTTAACTGCTCAGCAAAAACGTTAGGAATCTTACCAGGTGAATATGGTTTCCAAACATTTTGTTCAGAGTGGGGATTTCCTTCCAGACTGACAGTCATGAAACGTGACCAGACACTTGTACAAAGAACTTGACGTTCTCTTTATGCAGTAACAGAGAACTATCTAGCAAATGTTTGCCCGAAGTAAGCAAGTCAAGATAATGTGTTAAAGGTGAGATGGGGTCTCTTGTAAAGTGTTTCACTAGCTCAAGTTAAACTGAATACACAGAAATAAATGAGAAGGAATTCTCTATGCTTGGTTACAGCCAATTTTCACTTTCTTATTAAGCCGAACAGTGGAATGCCAGTCTCAGGGGCAAAAAAACCCCCAACCAACCAAACAAAAAAAAACCACACATAAAAAAAACAACCAACCAAACAAAAGAAAACCAAAAGGAAAAAGAAAAATACAAACAAACAAAAATATATATTAAAAAAAATCCAGACTAATCCACCTCAAACTATGGCTGAAGTAATTTCACTCTAAAAACTGAGCTTCATTTCGGAATGCCCCTTGAATTTAGGTCTCAATTAAAAAAAATTAAATGGTGGAGAAGTGCATTTGAGAAGAACACTTAATTTTGACTTGTGTTGGTTTCTGTGTCTGTCAGGTTACATAGGTAATGTACACAAACAAGAAGGTGACCCTGAGAACTGGTGCAAGTAGAGTCCGGATGAGTTGATGGGAACAAAATCAGATTCAGATCTAAGGTACACAAACAATGCTTTTACGAACAGAAGGCTATAATGAATCGGTTCTTGACGCTCTTAAAATCTGTTGCGAATTTCCCATTGCCTTCAGTCATCCCGACATCTCTGCACATGAAACGAGTTGATGAAAGCCTGCCCGTGGTGACGGCTGTCGGCGCTAATCAGCGCTCGCATTGTTTGCCGGGCTCCTGAAGATCGCAGCTCCTTTCCGAGGGTCGTTTCCTATCCCCTTGGTGGCCTTTGCTAAAGGGCGGCTCTCTTGTTCCTTCCGCCCGGCGCCGAGGAAAAGTCTGTGCCCAGAAACTTTCCCCGCTTGTTTCTCTTGCCAGCACCGTGGATTAGTCTAATAAAGGAGATCACCTCCCTGAAGACCTTTCCTGTCCAGTACGCCTGCGTGGAGTACTTACTGTCAAATTAGATTCAGATTAGGAGGAGACTAATTAACACTTCTTACCTTTTTTTTTTTTCTTTTCCTCTCCTCTTTGTGTTGACCTGTAGTGCTAAAATTGACTGGGAAAATAAAAGACACCATTAACCCACTTGGTAACAAGATTGCCCCAAAGTCCCTAAAATTACTCTCATGCTGTCGGCTTGTTTACCTGTTTCATATGCACAGTTTCTTTGGCTTGAACAGGGTAGCTGATAGATGATGAAAGGGGAAGCTGTTTGGATTCATTCCTCGGACATGCCCTATTATATCCCACATGTCTAGTTTACATATTTCTTGAAAACTCCCTATAGTCTTGTCTCACAGTACAGTTGTCAGAACAGCCCAACATCACAAATAACCATCTTAATGTGTTTCTGCAGTCCAACAAATGACTGTCTCCCATAGCTGTCCTGCCTCATCACTGGATTATCAAACAATATATGCCTTCTCATGTATCAGAGACAAATCCCTATGCATGCTGTGTTTTTCCTTTTCTTTGTGTGAACTAGCAAAGCTCCCAGCTTGTGATGTCTTTCCATGCCCTAATTCCTTTCTGGTTTCTTGGTTGTATGTGCTAAAACCTATGATACTGTTGGCAGTAGGAGATTATATTACGTTCTTCTGTGTTTGTGTGTTCATCATAGTGGGCTGAGTTTTCAAAGCATGTGGGTGAGGGCATTTTGGTATAGAAATACCTTATAGCTTAAAGAAAGGGGTATCTGCAAAGTACTGCTTTTTTAGTCAGATTATATATGTGGAGGTTTTGCCTTTTTTACTTACTTAAAGAAGTTTCTCTTTTTGATTTGAAACTAGTAATATGAGGCTTTGCTGGGAAAATGTGCTGAGTACCTCTGACTGCACACAGACTTCTTGAACAAAAAGTCTCCATGCAGGCTTTCCCTTCCCCCCTCAGTGGGAAAACAGGAACTTCGAAGGGGGCAGTAAATAGCTGAAATACTCAACAAAGAGTATTTCAACAAAAGGCTGGTAACACCTCTTTATTTATCTGCACTATTGCCATTCTATGGAAGCAAATATTGGGCAGAAGAAAGCAGCAATCCAAATCTGAGGAAACAGAAAGGGGAAAAGGTGTGGAAGGTAGCTAAGTAAATATAATTTAGTTGGTTGTATATATTAGGATCGTATAATATAAACAGAACTGCAGGATGAGGCTTGGGTTTTTCAGAAGAACCACTTGCGTGGGAGCGGAAGGCTGTAAGCTTGCATAGTGATATGGAGGCTTTTTATTCAAAAAGTTTGTGTGCAGTCAGAGGTATTTAGTATGTTTTCCCCCAAAGCAAGTGCAGAGCAATACCCTCACTCAGCCTGTAACCCCTCAGCAGCTTGGCTGGTGTTACCTTACCTAAAGCTCTTCTCCTTGTAACTTTGGTGCATGTGCTGCTTCACTCGCTGCCAATAAACTACAGGTCAGATGCAGACAGCCTTGAACCAAGCCAGCTGCTGCATTTTTGGATACTCATACTGCCAGCTGCCTGCCAGCTGAGGTCATGGCCACCAGCACTGAGCCAGCAGCTGACCCAATCACGGTTCTGTCACCTCAGCCTGTGGGGAGCTGTGACCTGAGCGCTGCAGAGGCTGTTGGCTGGTAAACAGCTGCAAATCTGGTGCTGAAGTCTGACAGGGTGACTGCCCTGTGTTTATCCGCCTCTCTCATTTGCCAGTGGTGGATGGTGTAGCAGACTTGTCCTCCCTTCTCACAGCTTAGCTGATGTCTATGCATGAGCCCATGCCCTGAGACGGGGCTGACTCAGCTTCTGTAACACAGGGATGGGCAGAGGTTGGATGCGATGGAGAGCAGGCAGTGCTGGCTTAGACCAATATTTTGATCTCATGCTGAGGAGATTTGCCTGAATTTTAGGTCAAAATTCTGGCCCATGATGGGACTGTGGATGCACTTTGCTAAATATTTTTGGGGGCTTGTACCAGCTTTGTCTTACAACTTGCTTGTCTCTCAGAGTAAAGTGCTATACCAGCAGAGGAGCTGGAAGGAGAATGTGTGGGAAATACCTTTCCACTAAGAGGTGGAATTGCTCTGAACACTTTCAGGCATGCAAGATTCACTAATCCATTGTAATCCCTGTAGTTTGTAGCCATTCTGACATCTGTGAACTGTATTGGAAAATCAGACTTAGAGAGAAAAATGGATCCAAGTGTGCTTGAAAATCCAACATGTATTAGCTGTATTGTGAGAACAGGGAAGCACGAGTACATGCAGTGAGAGCAGCAGCTCTTAGGAATTCTGTGTTTATGTATTACAGGCAGAAAAAAGTTCTGATTTCAGGCTGATAGCCCTCAAATGCAGACAGCTGAAGAAGTCTCTGTCTTGCTGTTCATTGCAGTGCACAGTTTAGCCTTGTGGTTATGCCCCAAACCAGTGATTTGTTTACCTCGAATACACTGGGCATCAGTTACTGAGGAGCACCCTTGCAGGGCAGCAACCTCTGACAGAAAAGCAGAGCAAACATCTGAGGGACATTAAATGATTTCTTCTCAGTTACTTGAATCTGGATAAGCCAATGGCTTTGGGTATTTTTTTCCTTGATTGGAGACTCTTTCCCCTTGCATTAGAAAGCTGACTTTTGTAGCCAGTTGTTCTGTTCTTTGTTTACACAAAGCCTATTGAAGCAGTTGGAGAACATTATACCCTGCCTCACACGCAGGCATATATACTTAATTTATGACTTTGGTAGTTTGAATTTCAAGTGTCAGGTATCCCACAGAGCTTTTTACTTTGTTCTTTTATGCTCTATGCACCACTTGGGTATTTATTATGGAGAGCAGACAGGCTGTGGGAAGTCCTTCAGGCTTATGGACTTTTTTTCTTCAGAACCTTAAAAATAAAGTTACATAGAACAGGAACAAGGAGTTCTCTAGAAGTATGACTGCTCTGTAGAGTCATTTTGCATTTTTAGGCAATTAATTTTTTCATTTGGCATTAATACTTTCACTTTCATATAACTCTTCATCCTAAAGGTGCTTTAGTGCCTTTAACACCTCTGAAAACCATGAATTTTGGAACAGTGATAACAGGTGTTAAATAGGCCTCTCTTGAAAACTTAGTTCTAGATTTGCCTTGTTCTTGATTCCTTCAAAGGAAACCCTTTCTACTTCTACCATAAAAAGAAAAAAGGGGGATTATAAGCGAGTTAAAAAACTCAAGGTCATAGGCAATGTAAGTAGTTGTGATTATCTCTTTTTCAATTGTGTCTTGTCAACAACTTTGAATATGGCTTTTAGTTCAAAGTTATCTTTGATATATTGGTGACAGATGGAGATTTTGGAAAAGGACCTGACTGGAAACTGATTTCAGAAAACTTCAGATGAGAAGGGAGGCTGAGGTTTTTCATCTATGAGAGCAGTAGGCATTATGGCAGCTTATTTAGAGACAAGATGCATTGCGATGTCTATGCCAAGATGTCATCTCCTTCCAAAAAGGATGTTGTAGGTTGCAACCCTTTTACCATTGGCCACATGTCCAACATGGTCCTTTCTGACTGTGAAGTCTATGCACACTAAGACCTCCAGAACAGCATATGCAAGTGTTAATATTGTGGTAATATTTACAGGCATGCTGTTCTTCTGTGTTGTTAATGCAAAATGCATTCAGAAAAGAAAACAAATTTGCCAGAGAAGGAAGAAGATTTTTTTATTGAGGTACTTGTGGATCAGTCTTTGTTAAATCCTTAATATTTACCTAAAAGATGAATAATGGTTCCTGGGGTTGGACTTTTTTACCTGGAACTTAATCTAGAAATAGTCCAGGGGTACAATTGGCTTCTAAATAGGCACACAACGACAGATAGAAGAAAAAGAGTTTGCATTCAGTTGGTCAGGCAAGGTGAACTGTTTCAAAATTCTTGGTGACTAGAAGATTCTGTCTCACGGCAAGAAAAAAAATCTGTATTGTACAGAATCAATTTCTTGGTTTTCAGCTGGAAATTAAAAGATAGTTTCATTCTAAAATTTTTTTGAATGAGCAGTTAACCTTTTCGTCCTGTGTAAACAGATGTAGAATGCAACAATAGGTCTTCATAGCAGGTACTCTCTTTGAATTTTCCATGGCATCATATCTGGCTTTACAACTGCATTTTAACTATAGGGCAAAATAGAAGTTATTCCCAAAGAAGTAATAAGCTTTCTATTTTAATGTAACAGCAAAGACATGTAAAACAATGCTCTGTGTCCGCTAATTATAGGAATCTCTATTTACATGGCCTAACAGGAAAATGGAGATGTAAAAATAGCAGCAAGGAGCCAGTGACATTATTAATAAAGCAGCTGTACACAGCATTGTTCTCTTGAAGAACATAGACACCATTTGAACAAAGTGGACTACATAAATAAGCAGTCATAATTCATAAGTAACCCTTGTTAGGAATTCTCTTTTAAAAATGGTTCACCTTATTAATGTACAAACGATGGCAGGGTTACTTTCTTTGCAGGTGTGTGTATTTCAAATGTGTATTCACACATGCACCAAATGTTAGAAGTAACTTACACAAATCATTGCCATTTATTGAGAAGCTGGTATTTTTCTACCCTCAGGGACTGTATCTCTTTGTGAAAGATGAGAGGAAGGAAGATAGAGTGCTACAAAGCTTCATTCAAAGGAAAAGTTTGTATGCAGTTAGTAGAGGCAATGTCAAAGTCAAAGAAAGACTTTTCATGTATATTAAAACAAGAGAACAAATCCTTCCTGCTCCATTAAGAAACAATGGTAGTTTTAGTAATAAAAATTATTATTATTAATAATAACAATAGCTACATTGGGGAAGACACATTCAGATGGACACAAATGGCCCTGTGCCTTTTGAACTCAAAATCTACTTTTGACCTTTTCCGGTTTAAATAATAAATGGAAAGGTAAAATGTGATTACTGATGGTTAGAAATCATTGTATTTTTTCCTAACTTGTCTAAGGACAATCATTTCCTCAGAATGCACCTCCCAGAAATATGAAAACAAGCATGTATTCAGTGTAGGCAGCAGGTTAAGCCTGCACACTCAGTTGGTCTGTGTGCTTTATAAAGGAGAAATCGTGTCCAGGGCTCAAGGGCTACACCATGGTCCTCACCTCCAGAAGTATGTCTCTACTGCTTGACTTGAAAGTCTGTGGTCCTTCTCAGAAGAACTCCCATGTGTTTATGAACCAGTAACTACATTTGTGTAAATGAAAGGTAGGATGCTGTTTGGCATCTGCCCCAGCCAAGAAATGCTCCCCTCGAACCCCTGAAGTGGGAGGGGGCAGACCCTCTCTCTGAGCTGAATGCAGCTGCACTCCTGAAGCCCTTTCTGTCTGGAGAAGAGGTACAAAATTAATTCATCATCAACCAACTTTCTTGTTGAATGTGAGGCAAATTCTTCGTTTGTCCAAGTCTCAGCTTCAGGTCTCAAAACAAGAGTTCAAAAAGCTTGCCAATGTGGGTTTCCTTTTTTTATTTTCATTTAAATTGCCAGAGAGAAGCACTGCAAGCTCTCTCAAGTCCTTCCGCCAAGTAGTTGATGTTCCGTCCTAATGTGAGCTCTCAAATCTGCACATAATTTTATAGTATGAAGATCTTCTAAAATTGGAATCTATTAAATCATATGGCGTTGTATGAATTTGATGATAGGACTCCTTGAAAATCAACTCCTAAATTACTCCTGTGTTCCGTGTGGGTCTGTTTTTGTTTCTTTATTCTTGTACAATGACAGAGCTCTTTAGAGGACAAATTTGTGAATGTTAATTTTCAGTGAAATCAGTTACTACTTTTACTCAGAGCTCCAATATACATTAATATTTGAATGTTAAATACAGTCCCATTTATCCTTGTATCACGGGCTTTTGAATAGGAAAAGTGAGCAGAAGTATGGGTTTATTTTCTAGCTTTAAGTCTGGAGATATTTGTACTGAACCTTCAAGTTCTTCCCCACAAAAGCCACAACCTCTAGAGGCTGCACAGAAGCAGCCACTAGGAGACAAAGAAACACGTCTCCTGTGCTATGTGTGTCTCTGTGTGACTATTTTGCTTTGTAATTGTCTGCTTTAAAATCCACACTTGAAAGCAGGTGTTGCGTGAAGAAATCTTCAGAAAGTAACTGAAAAGACAGATTGTTCTGTGTTTGCTTGTAAGATACTTTTACTCTAAATTTCCTTTTCCTGCTGCTGAAGGGCGAAATGTAGCAAGGACTTTTTAATTGGCAGCTCGGTGATACTGTAGTGTTTGCTGTAGCAGTGCCGCTTCACAGTTTCCTACCAGGGCTGGGAGGAGGAGGCAGTGGCTTTGAAATGAACAGCATTTCTCCCCAGCATCGGGGTGTTTTTGTTCCTGGGAAATGCTGGGTGGTGGGAGTAATCCTCGCCGCAGCCAGGCCTTGCTGAAGTGGAAGGAGAAAGGAGCAGCAGCATTCCTTCTGTTTGCGTCCCTCGTGACTGTGAGATAAGAGCCCCGGCCGTCTCCTCCGCTCAGGGTTTCGATGCTCCGGTGGATGTTTAGAGACGCAGCCCCGTGGAGGTCACTGCCCTTCCGCAGAGCTGTGCAAGGATTCTTTAGGACAGGCTGTTTGTCTTCGGTAGCGTTTTGTACCACACCTCTTCATTTTCGCGTGGCGCTGTGGCCCCGATGAAGCCTCTGATAAGAGCAACCAGCGTGTTCCCCGGCAGCTCTGAGCTTGCCGGGCTCTCTCCTGCCCATCGCCCCGTGTTCTGCCTGAAGGGGCTTTGCTCAGACTACAGAACGTGATGGGCAAAGACAAAGCTGTGTCTTCTGCTGCCTCTGTGTCGATAAAACAATGGGCAGCGCTGTGTTGGCAAGGGTGCATAGGTTAATGTATGCATAGTGTACAGTAGCCTGTATAAATGGCTCTGTGTATGCGGATCCGCAGGCAAAACACAAGCGTGGAGTTGGAATTCACAGGCATGGGTAAACAGTGCTGTGCTTCTGAATGCAGCCCTCAGACTTTACAGCATTTATTGTGGAAAGCGCCCTGGGACAAGGACCAATCCTTATGCTTTGTACACATTTTAATGATCTGTTAATGATCAACCACTGCTCTGCTGAGAGGATAGGTTTTATGATGGTATAATTCAAGCCAGTTTCTCTTGCTTGAGATTATTCCTCATAATTCTAATTTAGAAACAAATTATATATTGATGTGGCGTGTAATCATCTCATCCTGTTCTGTGAATACTTTTGCAGCTGCCAGTCCTTGGTTGCCAGGGTCTTCTGCAGGCAAGTAAGGCAAGTTAAAAGCAGAAGTTTGTAATGGATCTGCTCAGTGGTCTGTGTAGCCCAGTATTCAGTCTCTAACAAAGGCTGATACTGCAAACCTAGGGAGGAGTGTAAGAAGGAGCACACACTGCAAGGCTCTTCTCTGCTACAGTTTTCTAGCCTCTAGCAAACTACACATGTAGGAATTTCCAGTGCTGAAGACTGCATCTTGACTATTGTGTATGTATGTAATATATACAGACAGGGCTGACCCAGAGTGTGTATGACATTTCCTGTGGCATTGTGGAATTCGATTATGTAGTGGTGTTTTTTCTTCTTCTTGATGATTTTGTTTTGTTTTAAATGACCATTTCATTCTGTTTGTTCTTCAAATTCTTGTGTGATAATTTAGCAGGATACTTCTTGTGTTGGAAGTCCTAATCCAGTCCTCATTCCCTTCTTTGTGCCACCTGTCACTCTGCAGACTTCTGTCCTATCCTCTTTCAGTCTTCAATGGAAAATGGGACTCATCTTTTTTTCCAGCGTTAACTTTCTTTTCTTGTAGGAGCCATTCTCTGTGCTTTTCATAATCCAGCTGAGTCATTTTGGAAATGGGAGAGAGGAATGGGTAGAACATACTCAGTGTGTGGGTACACCATTGATTCATAAAGCACTGTCATATGTACTGTTTGGTAGAGGGTTTTATTACTTTGTTCCTTTCCCAAGAGTTTCTAATTTTCCATTGTGACATTTTTGATCACATGGGAAAAAAATTACAACCCAAGCGCAGTCTTATTCCTTGCTTACCTTCTGAATATCCACTACCCTACCTCTAGTTATTAATAGAACTTCCTGAGAAACTGTAAGAAATCTTTTGTAGTGATTTCACATATTTGATGTGAGATATCTGTGTTGTCCAGAAAACAACTCATGCTGTTTTAATTTAAGCTACCTCCTTTAGGTCTCTGTTACTGCTGTTAGCTCCGGTCTCACACATTCCATGCATATTTCTCAGGTGAAGCAACCTGAGAGCACTGTAAAACGCTGCTGGGACAGACAGTAGGATTTCCTTACTGACTCCCACTGCTGAGTTATTTTTCTCAGCTTCCAGCTGCAGTATCTCAGAAGAGTCCTCACGCATAAGCTGCAGTGCGTTCAGTGGAGTCAACAGTGGAGGAGTACCTCTGTGATTTATTCATTCTAACAGGTGGTAGGTTCATTAAGGTAACATGAAATTGGGTGCGCATTTTGCTCAGGTGTTATTGTCCTTATGGCCAGACAGCACTGCAGGCAGCAGCACTCCTTCTGATCAGAAAAATAAGCTTTCCAGTTGCATGCCAGCCACTGTCTCCCTGCTCTTCCCAGTGGGACTTCATCCCGCTTCATCCCAAAATCTTTCCCTGGCTCCTTCCTGAACCCTTCTCAAAATCCTTCCCAAACCTCCTCTAAATCCTGGGTGATCTTTTGAGGGTTCTGGGTGGGATTTGGGGGGGGTTCACTTTTGGGTTGTTTTGGGGGATTTTATTCTCCTCACTGAGTTTTTGGGAGGTTTTTTGCTCTCCCTGCATTGGTTTTTGGGGGACTTTTTATGCCCCTGCCTGTGATTTTGGAAATTTTTGAGCTGGGCATGTTTGATGTTTATTTTGGGGGGTCCAGGTGAGTTTTTCAGGTCCCTGGATGGGATTTTCCCTTAATTTCTGCGCTCTCAGCTGCTACTTATGTCGCTTGTATCTTATACAGCTGTGATACATGGTTTATGAAGGAACTAGTTCTACTTGAAGGGCAGCATTCTTAAAAAGTAGCTATGATACTTGCATTGTGATAGCTGTGATACCACTTGTGAGACTTTGAATATAGAATTTATAACTGTTGGTTAAAGTTCCAGGTTATCACAGCTACAGAACAATATCTGAAAGCAAATATCTAAGATTATAGTGGTTGGATGTAGGATTGAGGCTTTACGCTAAACAAAGTATCACTAAACAAGCAAGTATAGCCTAAATTGTTTTTCTGTGTTTTGTTGGCTTCTGTGTGCATATAACCATGAAGCCACACTTGGGCTCTCCTGCACACTGGCTCTGCTTCTCAGTGTGAATCCTTCTGTAAGTGCAATCCCATGCCCTTTTTGCACATGTGGTGGCTGGCTCAGTGCATCCTCGCTGCACAGTGACCAAGCATCACCATCGGAACATCAGGACCGGCTCTTCCTTACTGGCTCACGTCAGCACGTCTGGCCCCCAGATTTTTAGCCAAAAGTACACTTGGACTCTTTCCTGGGGATTTGGGGTAGGTGTGGGAGGACTTCCCTGCTTTGTGGAGCTGTGGGAAAGGCACTAGAGGTCTGTCAGCTCTTAAAGGGCTTTGTCAGAATTCTCGTTCCGGAATAGGTGTGTTCCCTATTGAATGAACTGTCTGCCAATGGGCCCATTTCAGACCCGGGTCAGGAGGGTTTTTGGCATGTCATGGGAATTGGACTAAACTCTTGGGTAAGAGAGTTCAGTCTTTAGTAGAGACATACTTCTGGAGCATATTTTGGCACGTGTGCTGCTTTCAGTAGTTGTCTTTCTTAGGAAATCTATCCTGAAAAACAGTTCTGTGTGGAGTGTTCTCTGAAGTCAGCACTGCCAGTATTTTGAGCCCATTTAACCTGTCACGAGGGCTATGTGCTGCTGCTGACACAGAGCCAAGAGCATGACAGACATTTTGAAGACTTGAGGGAAGATTCAGCACTGAAACTGGTTGCTTGAAAGTAATTTAAAAGATATTCAGACAATTTTTAGAAATTCTGGAAAAGTAGAAGAAACTGAATTTTGCAGTTTTATTAAAAATAGAAGTGTTTTCAGAGCTAGGAGAGACTCGAGACTGTGGCTGCTACTCAAGTTTGATGCTAAGAGTTGTGCTGTCTAAATGATAAAATTGATATGTTCGTTCTCATCACTGATGTGTTTCTGAGAGTGCTGTGGATTTTTTTACATTTTTCCTAGGAAGGCAAAGCCCTGAAGAGTCTCAGCAAAAGCACAAGCCTTTTTCCTTTATTTGGTGTACAACCTGCAAAACCAGGCAAAGGATTTTTTTGTATGTAAAGCCCGAGTTCTCTTCTACAAAACTGTCTCACTGGGAGGCTTTCTGGGTGAATCACAAAGTTTTCCTCCACTGTGGAGCTCTTGGCAAAATAAAAGCTTCCAACTGCTGATGGCACAGAGTGCTTATGGAGGAAAAGTGGTGTTCACGGTGGTTTGGTGATGGGGAGGGGATGGTAGTGATCGGTTGATGCCAACTCGTTGTAAGGTTTTGAGTTGAAAAGTGTTTGAGAATGGCAGTAGGCTAAGACAATGTATTGATGAGATTATGAGTACGTGAACATGGTCCTTGGAATTTCAAAGGCACTTAAACAAGGTTCTTATATTTCTAAAAAATGTAGCTGAAAAACGTTTTTGAATTTCCTGATCTTTACATCCTTACACAGTGTGAATAGAAATATTTTGTCTGAATCTTTCCAGTTTTAAAAAATGTTTATCCCTTTTTCTCTGACTGCAGTACAAACAAGATTTCTATTTTACTCTGTAGGCTTTCATATTGTTGTTTCTTATGCAATTTTCTTTTCTTTTTTTTTCTTTTTTTTTTTTTCTTTTTTAATTAAAACACATTAATTCTTATTTTGACAAGTTTGTGGATGAACCTACATTTGATGTTGCAGTTGTACCTGGAAATGGAAGTGACCCTGTTAAAAGTCGCTTTGTGCAGACACTAACTTAGGATTACCCTCGTGAAAGATTTCTATGTAAACATCGCTTATTTTGAGCATTTCCTTTCATTTGCATGGATTGAGCATTATACGGAAATTGCCCTGGTGTTACTGCTGGGCATCTGAATCCTGCTCAAAACCAAAAAAACCAGCAATGCTTGTGCTCGCTCTAGTGGCGGAAGGCGGAATTGTTGTGTGTCACTTCATGGGTGATGTACGAGAGCACAAAAATTCTGATTTAGAGACATTAAGTGCAGTGCAAACACTCCGTTTAGCCATATGTGGGAGTAAATAATTGAAAAGTCCTTCTCTATCTGTAAAATACAATACAATTAAATCTGCCTGTTCTTAAGACTGACTGTGCTGGACGTGTCTTAGAGGAGCTATGGGGGGGACAATGCTCTTTATCTTCCTCTTTTTTTCTCCATAAAAACCACATCACCACCACCACCACCACCCTTGATATGTAGCCAAGTGGAGAAAATGATGGAGGTTTAGACATTCATAGGCTGCTTGTGTTGCTGTTGCTGAGGTAGCTCCTAACTTGTGATTCAGTAGTGAAATAATGATGTGCAGTAATTTAAAATGGTCTCTCTTTTTTTTGCAGTCATAAATCTCCTTTCTTGGGAAGGAGAGGCAAGATGTCTTGCTTTCTACTTGCTGAATTCTGTCCATGCTTAGGTGGCTTTGTATGGAGGAGACAATTTATGCTGTAAATGCACAACTCCTCTGACTATCCTTGTGCCATCACTTCCATCTGTGCCAGTAGCAACTCAGTAGAAATGCTACCATGCTTATGATCACAGGAAGTTTCTCTTGGATAAAGGATAGGAAAAGCTTCAGGCAAACGTGCCTTTTTTTTTTTTTTTTTTTTTTAGTTTCATTAACTTTTTTATAGGTGAGCCTTGGGTTATTCTTCCTGTCAGTTCTGCTATAGTGAAACTTCTTTTTCCTTTGAAATGCATGCATACACATTTTTAACCATATTGCTGAGTTAACTGTTCAAGATAAATGCTGCAGAATTCCTACCACTGGCATCACTGGAGAAGAGTTGTTAGCCTTTTTAAGTGCGGTTTGCAAGTACAAATTTTGCTCTGCAGTTTTTAAGCTACTTCAAAAAGCGCAACTGGATACACAGATTAAAGCTCACACCTGCTTTCATACCTGCTGACTTGTACCACTGACATGAGACAAGATGTCTCATGTACTAGGCAACAAAGCCTTTTTTTCTTTTCTTTTCTTTTTTTTTTTTTTTTTTTTAAGTGACTAAATAATCTGGTGCTTTTGAAGTTCTCGACACTGCAGAAGAATTATGGCACTTATTTATGGGTTTGAATATGCAATTAAGCATCTAATTTTAAACCTGCACACTCAATAATATTGGATTTTGCTATGAAGTTACTTCCTTTTAATGGTATCTGCCAACGGCTGAAGTATGCATTAGTGCATTTGACATATTAATGCACTTTAGTAATGGAGGTACCTGGCCAAGCAGCAGCCAAATGACCACAAAATAGATGTCTGAGTTGAAATCAGAGACTGCCATAAACAAGGGAACACTGCTGACCTTTATTGTGCACTGAAATGCCTGTCTCTAATCTGACTTGAAAAACTGGACCCGGTTGGTGGAGCCCTTATGGTCTCAGGAATCAGCATTCCCTCTCATCGATTACCACAGGCATTGTTTTCTTGGGCCATCTTAGTGCTTTTCCCTCCCCCTTTCTCAGGCTCATTTTTTACATGTTTGTAGTATATTCCTGTTATTCTAATGAGGCTTATTCCGACTTGCTCATAAATGAAAATCAAATACTTAGCTATTATTAATACACTGTAGCCTACTTGATTATGATGAGATATGGGCCTTTCCCAGCTGCTGAGTGGAGCTTTCTGCCTTGTCCTTAGCCCCTGTGAGGCAGAGAGGGTGGCTGTGCACTGTGTGTGCACACTCAGTTGCTGTGGGCACTCCCCAGGAGTTGCAGTTGCTCATCTTTGCTTTCTGGTGTTGCGTACCCGTCACTCACTTGCCAGATTCTGTACCCGGTGCTCACTGAGAATGCATTTGAATTTAGTCCAGTTTGTCCCAGTGGGGAGGTTTGATATCGAATCAGTAGGAGAAGCAGCACTCTGAGCTCCAGCAAATACACAAGTGTCACCCAGTTTGTACTGATCTGTTGAACAGCAAACGTGCAGTGTAAGGGACAGCCAGAGTATTATGAGACAGACTTTTAACACCACAGAAGCAATCTCAGTATTTAACATGCTGAGAAGACAAGCTAATCACGGAAGACTTGTCTAGATGTCTGTATTCCTTTGACTCCTGAGGTATTTTGTAGATGCTGACAGCAAGTGTGAACTTTAAATCAATTTATTGCATATGTTTACATATGCAGTGAAACCATTTGCCGTATCATTTAACTACACGCAGTGAATTGTTGACCATGAGCTGATCTGACCTTTTCAGGTCTAATCAAGAAATCTGAAATATTATTTCAGCCTGTCAGCTCCACTAATATGCTGTAAGAGTGTCTGGATCTAACTGAAAATGTCAAATGCACTCTAATATGCAACCCATCAAAGTTACAATGCAAGAACTGGTGAAGAATATAAATCTGTAACATCTGTGGTGCATCTCAATTGCTTCGATAAATTATTCTGCCATTGATACAAGATAGCTAAAAACATGCATTAAAAACAATTCCTTGTAATACATGTGAATGTACAGCCATTTGAAAAAATTAAAATGCTCTTGAAAGAGGGCTGATAACACCAGGTTGGAATATTACTGGAAAAAACAGTGACCAGTGTGAATACCAGTGCTCTAGTGAATGTCCTGCTTGCTTTGTTGTGTGGTAATGTAAGATTAGTGGTCTCATGTAACCTCAGAGTTTTCCTTTTTAGTTTTAATAATTTGCTATTTGTGAAGATTTTTCTCTTTTGAGAAACAATCCTTTATATAAGCTGAGGTGTCCTTATCAACCTTACTAGTGTTGGGTTTAGTATTACAGATTTTTCATAGTCTTGTGCATTTTATGAAAAAAACCCTATTTTTAAAAACATTCTAAAAATCAACACTGTTGTCAGCAAAGTGTTTAATGGTGTTTAATTTCTTTGCCTGCCTCATCTTCCAAGTTTCTGTTCTTGGTATTTTACTAGATGCTCAGATTTAGGACAAATGTGCCTTTAATCATTATTTATCAAGCACAAGACCAATTATTTGTGTAATTTCTGGATGATGAATTTACTTTTGGATTAAGGTGGAAAAGCATAATGAAAAACAACTTTGTATCCCAAGAAAATGGTATTTTGTTAGCTAAACAGTCTATCAAAGTTGTTTAATCTTAAAACAGTTGTTACACTGTAGTTGAGTTGATTTTTATCTGGTTATGGGTAGCTTGTGCAATTTGAGGTCCTATTAACTGAATTGCTGCTATTAGTAAAATGATGTTGGAAGTAGAATTAAAATGAACTATTGGGAGCATTCCTGAACTGATAATTTCACATTGAAAATAGTGTATGTTTTAAAGTATCCAGTTAAGGCTATTTGAACTGTTCTTATGAGGCAATGCTGCCCTCCCCTGGTATGTTGTGAAAAGTAAAAAGTTTTATCACAGTCTGAGCAATTTCTAGAGCTTCCTATTAAAGAGAAGTTGCAGAATTGGTGAAAATGGTGGCAACAAAATATGCTTGTAAACAGACCATTATATGCCATCTGTATTAAAAGACCAAAAAGCCCCAGACAAACCATGAATCAGATATTTGTGCAGTGCTTTTATGTATAAGTGGATGAATGTGGATGAATGCAAAAAAATACATGAATCTACTGTGAGTATAGTAGACAAGAGATTGAGGGCTGATTTAAGTTTGGGTGGCAATTTGGAGGACTAAACAAACAGGTATAACAGGAGCAATTACAATTTTTTTTAACAGTATTATTTTATCTTGTGAGCATTAATGATAAATCTTTGAACATTATTTACAAGTTCAATTCTGCACTAGAAAATGGGACCATGGCCAGCAGCTTGCATGGGAATAGGATTAAGTCTTGTGCAAATGGAGCTGTAGCAAAAGCATCCTCTCCTGTCAGGGACTGTTGATTACCAAGATATCACCATAGGCTGAGGAAGATAATCTAAGGAAATATTACTATTGCATGGTCTGTTCTTTTCTTTATATTCCCTCAGACATCTACTATTAACCACTGCAAGAGATAGAATATTGTGGTAAAAAGTACTTTAGACAGTCCAGCTATGGCTGTTGTCTGTTAAATGTGTTGCTATTTGCTTTAATTTTGTAATCCTTCTATTTCTCAGGGCAATTTTGCCATAGTCCAGATAACAGAAAGAGATAAGCCTTGTCTCAGATGCAAACATTTTAGTTCTGACTCCAGTAAAGTGTGTGAGATAGAGTTAATTTTTTTGTGCTTGTTAGTTTTAAAGGTATAAAACATCCTTTTTTTTTTTTTTTAAATTGAGATTTTTCTAATTTCTTGCAAAAAACTTGCAAAACACACAACTTTTTTTCCCCTATGGCATATGACTTGACTTTTGTTTTGTTTGGTCCTCATTCCCCTTAATGCACTGGAGATGACCTAACACCAGAGAAAACTGGAGAGAGTGTGTTAAAACCTCTGGTTCATGCATTTCTTCACACCTTACATGTGAACAGATTGCCACATTGGGGATCAGGAGAGAGCTTTTTTCCCCAGACTGTTTTGCTTGAGTATGAGTTCTTGTCTACTGCATAGGGTCAGGTCACCTGGGAGATGTTTTAAGAACTGGGGAATACATTGACATTCCCAACCTGACTTGCTCTGCTGGAGTTGGGGTTACATGGTACAGTGGTGTTGATATTTTACTACTACCTTATGTAGTAAGGTCCTAGGAGTTGGTTTATGTCTATAGTGCCTGCCAGTCCACAGAGCAAGTGTGGACTGTCTTGAACTGGACTCCACCTAATCACTTACCTGTGGTAGACAGAACCTGAAGATCCCACTAGTCTTTCACAGGGTTTCTTTTGTTTCTGTAGTGACTTTGCTGGCAGTGAAATAGTATTTACCTTCATGCTCATCAGGTAATAGGCTATAATAAGTAATTCTTCTAAAAGCTAGCTGTAAAACCACTGCTAGAATGGCTCCATAATAGTTAAAGGTGAACGAAATCCATGCTAATAACACCAAGGTCATGGGTTTGATCCCGTATGGGCTGTTCACTTTAGAGTTGGATGTGATGATCCTTGTGGATCCCTTCCAACTCAGAATATTCTGTGATTTTTTTTTTTTTTTGCAAATAAGCAGATTAGATGTCTCCTCCTTTGTGACACCCTGCCACAATGAAAGAAGTTTTACATGTTCTTTTTTGTTAGATTAGTATTCCATCAGCGTAGCATCCCAGCTCAGCTCATCAGACAGTTATGTGGATGGCAGTGGTGTTGCTCCTTGACCTGGAACAAATGTGTAAGGTCTAAGACTGTCTAACACTTTTCTTTCTGTAACTTTTGCAGGTACTGGGGCTACTGGTGTGGACCCTGATTGCTGGAACAGAATACTTTCTTTATCCAGCCTTTGGCTGGGTGATGTTTGTGGCTGTGTTTTACTGGGTTCTCACCGTCTTCTTTCTGATCATCTACATGACAATGACCTACACCAGGATCCCCCAGGTGCCATGGACCATGGTGGTAAATATGCTCATTCTTTGTTGTTTCAAGTTTCCTAGGTTGTGAAGAGAATAAAATACTGGTGCATTCTGTGGGTATAGTTAACCAACTGTACTTGTGCCCTTTGCAGATTTTTACCAAATTACAGTGTGGCTGTGTGTACCTGCAGTGTTTAACTTTCATGCTACCCAGACACTTTTAAAACACTTTTCCTATGATGTTTCCATTTTGTTCAGTGGTTGCTGTAGTGACTTGATTTTTAATAACGTGCTTGTGATTGATACTTATGCACAGTGACCTCTTTTTGTCTCTGTAGTGGTTATATCCCATGAAGAATGAGTCTGTTGCTGCCTCTGAGCTACAGACCTGGCCATATGGCTTAAACAGCAGACATCCCTACTGGAATCAATGCTGTGAATTAGAACTGGGACTTGAGCTCTCAAAACATGAGTATTCCTCTGCTAAAGTAAAAGCAAAGGTGCTTCAGAGGTAGCAACGGTCTGACAATCCAGATGTAGTCTACTGTGAAAATGGTGCTGAAAATTAAGAGTTATATATATGTAAAATATGTGCCATATAATACTTTGCTTTTAGCTCAAGTCTTAAAGCAAATCAGATAAACAGCTAATGTAATTACAGAAAAAATTCACAGGCACTTAAAATTCAGATCCAGTTCGTGTGGTTTGAACAAACCTGGATAGCTCTAACTCTCTACAGTATATTTTTACATCATTTGCATAACAGGCTGGTCTTCAGGATAACAGATCCTAAAAGTCATTGTCATCTCAGCCAGCTGGCTATTTGTGACCCATTCAAGAATTACTGTAAATTTTAGCCTTGCATTTGTCAGAGACAGTGAGATACTGGTCTGTTCTATTTTTTAAATAATTTTTATTTATGTATTTATTTTTTAATAGCTAGAGATTATTGTCTAGAATTCTGTTGTTTTGATGATGAACTGTGTTTGACTAATGCGTTGCTAACACCTCATTATCAGCTATATTGTGTATGTGACTAAAATTGAACACTAGAATACTCTTTTAGTCTTCTCATTTGCTGCTGTAATAAATAGCCAGCAATAGCAATGACTAATAAGAACAACCAGGATTATGTTCAGATAGCTTTTCTGTTTTCAAGTTTCATGACCAGCAATTACCATTAAGGCTGTAACACTGCTGTAGAAATGTTGGACTATTTCAATTACAGCAGTAATGTGTCTGGGTACATTTAAAGGTGTGGGGTTTTTTTCCCCATTACATTAGATGTGTAAGTAAAGCACATTCAAAGGAAAGCATCTTTGTATCCATTTGAATAAAGCTTTGGTCATTACCCCTCTTTCATCAGTGAACAATGTTATCAGACAGCTGCATTAAATGAGTTGACCTTAATCTACTTGGAAGACAAGCAGGAGTATTTGATTTGTTTCTGCTTCATGTTGGGTGTATTTCTTGCTCTGAGTTCCATACATATTGTAGATATGATCACATAAAAGCAGGTCCAAAAGGTTGGCTCATTTTATGTTAAAAGGTAATATAAAAAGAAAATAAGTGCAAAATAAATAAAAGATGCTTGCATGCCAACTTGCTTTGCCCATAGGTATTAAAAGAGTTGTAGGGAACAGCCTTTGAATTGGTCCTCTGTTGCTCCTGTCTGGCCAAGAGGAACGTTGAGTGTCTTTTCAGAGAGGTGTTGTTAATGTTTTCATTCGAAAGAGCATGACACACACCTTTTTGAGTGAGAGAGTTTACACCAACCCTTGCCCTATTCTCTGAAGTATCCTGAATTTCAGTATCTGCTGGTTATTGCTCTGCCTCCTTAGGCACCAGTTAGCTCAAACTGTTCCTATTATATGCAGTATCCAAAATTACATCTGGACTTCTCTGTCATAAATCCACTTTTTGCAGGTTAAGCACATTACTAAATTACTTAAGATGCAGTTACTTTTACTGCAAATTAACCCAAAGGATGTGCTTCAAAACTGACTCTCCTTAGTAGTGCAAGTTCTTTGCTAAAACAATCAATGGAAGCTTTTAAAATCCAGTAAATTTGAATTTAAGAAGCAGATGGTAATTTAGCATGAACCATTTGGTTTGAGTAATATAGTGGCAGTAAAGGCCCAATCAGCTTGCATTGCCTTCCATCTTCCCCAACAGTGTTATTTCCCAGGGCAGCACTTCTCAGAAATTATGTTCTTTTTTCTTTTCTACATGACAAGATATTGCAGGGATTTGTAGCTTTCCAGGGTAATTGAGTCTTTTTGGAAAGGGAAATCTGAAAATAACAACAACACACACTCGAGGTAGTCAAATATATAGTTTCTAAATCAGTGCTTTACAGAAGTTCACCTGAACCTGCCAACTGTTGACATCTTATCCTAAAACTGACGGTTTGATATTTTATTGCTGTAATGCCCAGATAAAACAAGGGCTGAGATCTGTGGAGAGAGATAATACTTTTTATTAGATTATCTGATATAGGTGAGATGAACCCCACCCATTTCTGAGTGCATCAGACCTCTGGTGCCAACCCTTGGGCTCCAGCTGAGGTGCTGCCCATGGTTCCCTGTGGGAGAGTGTGCAAGTGGCTCTTCTCCACTGTTCCTTCTGAACTTCACTTCTGGAGCTGCAGCTCTTTTTTTGGATTCTGATAGAGTTGGTGACTAGTGAATTAAATAGTGAATAATTGGCATATATTTCTGGCATTGAGTGGGTCACACCATGGAAATTAGTAAGTTAAAGCTGCACCAATATTTAGACAACTGGAGCGACAAGAGTTGAGGGTTGTATTTGTGTGACACTCTGGAGTGCAAACATGGGGCCAGAAGTTGCTGATTACGTACAACATTAGGACCTGGTCTATACTGAGTTACCACTTCCTGCAGTTGTAACTAGATGCAAAGCACATCACAGGTATTCCACTCAAAAATGGCACCAGTGAAGTAGAAGTATATTTTGCAGTCAAATTCATATGCCTTAGACTAGTAGCAGGGTGGGGTTTTGTAGGTGTTTGTTTGGTTTTGTTTTTTGTTTTTTAATAACAGCAAACTTCCTATAGCCATGACCAAGTAGGGAGTAAGTAAAGAGCAAATTATTAAAATGAGATAGTTTAAAAAAACCCTCATACATTTTTTCTCCTTCATCTTCTTAGACTTCTGTTCTCTCTCCCTTTCCTGTTCTCTCTCCCTTTCCTGTTCTCTCTCACGGGCAAAAACAAACAAACTTTTTGTTTCTTCTCTGTAATGTTTTGTGAGATCAGTGTTATCTGCTTTATTTCTTTCTTAGCAATGAACAACAGTACCCTGAGACATTAACTTTGTTCCTTGGAAGAGAAAATGCAGCATCTGCCACCAAGGGGTCTTGATGTCACGTGTAGTCCATTCAGACTGTTCTCCTCCTTGGTTTTACCTGTTCCTTTCTCCTCTCAAAAACAGGTAGAAGAGAAAGGTATTGAGAGGTGGAAAAATACAACTAATGGGAAAAAAAAACCACTTTCTTAATCTTCTTCAGAAGTGGAGAAAATGAAGTTTTGGAAGCTCTATAAATGTTCTTCTTATGGCACCTGTTATTGATTCCTACATTATTTATTTGTGTAGATTAGGAATGTGAATAAAGAGCAGTTTTATTTTGGTTTGGGGGCTTTTTGTTTATGGTTTGTTTTGTTTTGTTTTGTTTCTTTCTTTCATGTAGTGTCATATTCTTACTGCCTAACCCTTAGTTTGGGTTAACCAAACTGTGTTCTTATTTTTGGAAGATCATAGCACATCAGCTTTAGGACTTTCCTGGATTTAGTGCTATAGAGACAAGTTTGTCCAAAATGTGCTTCAATGTTTTCGGATCTTCAAAGCAGTTAAATTTTAATCTTACAAATAGAAGCTTGGAGAAGGTAAAAATAGCCAAGAATCACATTTCCAGTGTACCTTGCATGTGTTTGGTGTATTTCAGAAGAGAGTGTTGTAATGCTGGAAAACAAATGCACATGCACATTAATTATTTATGTTTGTTTTTTCAACAGGGCCTGTGTTTTAATGGAAGTGCCTTTGTTTTGTACCTCATTGCTGCCATTGTAGATGCATCTTCAGTTACCAAAGATCTGGACAGCCACAATTACAACAGCTGGGCAGCTTCTTCTGTGAGTTTCTCTTTTGTTTAAATCAGTTCTACGTCCAGTAAATAAATGAAGGCTCATTGGAAGTGTGGGTTTAAGTTGCATGTGTTCTGGATTTTGAAAAGCTGCAGGGTCACATAGAAGGTCACACACAAAACCTGTAGGTAGCTGTAATTTAGTTAATTTTTTGAAGGTGACTAGAAATTCCACCAGGAGACGACAGTCACATCAGAAAAGGTAGTAATGTTTTTTAGATCACACTGATTTTCCTTTCCTCATCCCCATTTATTACTAACTCTCTGGCAGAGAGTAGAGTCTGAACATCAGAGTAATCAAAGACTGTGTGAGCACCAAGTCACCTCGATGGATTTGGACAGCTTCAAAAGCAATTTAAACTAACTCAGCTATCTTTGCATACATGTGGATGAGATGCATTCGGCTCTCTGTGGGCTCAGCCACACTCAGAGCACCTTTGGGAAGGCCCTGAAAGTGCTGGTGCTCTTTCTGGACTGATCTCCCTGTTACAGCCTCAGCTTTTGATTAGTCTTTCTTTTGAGTTGTGTGGGCAATGCCTGAAATGTCAGGTAACTTCACAGTGTTTTAAAGTGGATGTAAGTCATTAATTAGTCTGACATTACTGTCTTGCTACTGAGATTTAGAAATCCAAAACAGTCAACCAAAGTGGATGAAAAATAACTTCAAAAAAAAAAAAGAAGAATAAAGAAGAGCCTTGTCATTTCTTAGGAGGTGAATGCATTCACTAGCCAAGTAAGGGAGTTGTAAAAGAACTTTTTGCATGTTGTAGCAACAGTAGTCAAATCCAATTGTATGTAGTAATTTAAAATTGTGGCTACTTTGCTGACTGGTCGTGCTTCTGCAGTTGTCATCTGTACTTCTCACAAATCCTGTCTGAAGCTTATTGCATGTGGTCATGAACACAGGCACTTGAACACTGGCTCTGTTTTTGTCTTGGGAATTGGATGACTACAGCCCTGTCACATCAGTGGTGTTCAGGGTCTTCTCCCCCTGGCAGTTTGTAACTATTGATCTGTTACTTAGCCACTGCAGGTGACAGGGGCTTGCTTGCTGCTAGATAAGCTTCCATGCTGATTCAGGTTTTATGCAAAGTGCATGAATGCTCAGTGTCTCATGGGAGGTTTAGATTCTCTTCTAATACCTCCTAATAATGTTTATCTAATGCAGTGTCTAAATAAACTATTAAATGTATAGTCTTCCTTTCCAAACCCATTAAGGGTTTCATGGATAAAGGATTTAGCAAATCATCTATCCCCAATGGTCATTCTGTTAGTAAGATTTTAAGTGGAGCTCTTACTTAAGAAGAAACAAAATAATTGGGAAAGAAGAATGCTACAGTTTTCCATTGTAATAAGATTTTACATGATCATCTACAGCTTTTTGTGCTACAGATTAAATTTGCATTATGCAAGACTCACCAAGAGACCTGTGTTCAAAGATCTAGATTCACTGCCTGAGTGCATACTTAGTAGTGCCCTTCTCTTAGTGCTGCATTGCCTACATAGGCCAATGATGGCATATAAGCAATGAACAATCATAAAATCATACTTTTTTTTAGTCTGGAAGGGACCTCTGGAGATCATCTGGTCCAACTGGGCTAACTCGTATCAGGCTACTGGGACCTTGTCCACTTGAGTTTAGAGTATTTCCAAGGATGGCTATTCCACAATGCCTCTAGGCCTCTGTTGCCATGCTTAGTTATTCACACTGTTTTTTTCCCTCTAATATCTAATTGAAATTTCCTGTCTTGTCACTTGGGCTTGTTCCTTCTTGTCCTGTCATTGCTCACCTCTTGGAAGAGCAGTGTTAATCCTATTTGCAGTGACAGCTTTATTTGGTTCATTACCAGCACAAAACATTCTGGTATTATCATTAAGACCATATTGAACATTGTCTGTTTTGAACAACATGCAGTGATTAACAGGATCTTAAGCACTGGTGCTGAATTGGACTTGATCACTACGACTGAAATGGTTCACAGCTGCTCTCTGGTTCCTCTGTGTGAGCTGCAAGGGCTACAGGATCAGCACCCACTCATACTGTGTAGTTTTAATCTAGAAACACAAAATAAATCCAGCCTACTTAGAAGGCTTAATCTGTTACCAGTTTCTGACAGGAAAAGCAGGAATATGACAACGTGGTTGCTGCCACTGTTTTTTGCACTGAGGAATACCTTTATTCATCAGCAGAGGACATGTGGAATTGGCAGCCTGATCAATAGTGCTGTTTGAGAACACGTCTGGGCCTGCATTTGAATCCTGCTTTTCTCTGTACACAAACCTTTTTGATGCACAGTGTGCCTGCACTGAGCTGTGGGGGGGCTGTAGGGCATTCCTGGAACGTAGCAGCAGGACAGGAGTGTTGGCTTGAGCTCACACTGTGCCATGAACTGTCCATCAGGCTTTAAAAGCAGCAAGTATAGGAGCAGTGGCAGTCCAGTCTATAAAGTCCATAGTGAGGTGGTATAATGTGGGGTTTATAAAAGAAGTTGAAATATGCCATGTTTTGTCAGCTTCTAGGCCCATATTTCTATGCACAATATAATCTTACTTACACAGTGTTGACTGTGATGGCCACACAAGTGCAAGGAGGTAAGCATCTGCCATTTTAGTCAGCCTGCTATTTTCCTTTTTCCAAATCCCATAAATTGTTTTGGTTTTCCTTAGAAATAACAGCGCTCTCAAATATTTTTTTCCTAATACGTTTTTCCCCCTTTCTCCACAGTTCTTTGCCTTCGTGGTTACCTCTTGCTATGCTGGAAATACGTATTTTAGCCTCATATCCTGGCGATCACGAACTTTGCAGTAAATATTCTTTTACAATGAGTTCTGTAGTATCAAATATCTTGAGGATTATTCCCTTTTGATGAAAGCCTGGAAGAGGAGTGAGGCATTTTTGAACATTTCTGTTAGAACTGACAAACTATAAACTGAGATCTAATGATTATTTATAATAATGCCATCTTTAGAGACATCTAACACTGACTTTGTATTGTATAATAAAATTTCATCCTGCTTCTTTTAAAATTAATGTTGTATTTTTCTAGACATTGTATAGTTGTTCCTACTAAACCTTTAATAAATCTTACTCAATGTGCCAAGTTTGTAAATGTAACTTTTTAAATGTTACAGGTATACTTTTGATACTGAGTGCTACCCATCAAAACTTAAGATTGCTATTGTCTCATTATTATGTATAAAAAGTGACATTGTGCAGAAAAAAAACTACCTGAAACTTTAAAAATAAACAAATTACCTAATTGTGCATGTTTTGTAAACTGGGAGTAGAAGGTTGCTTTTTTAATTTCTTTTTTCAGAGTATAGTATCTACTGCTAAGAATTCAGCTGATCCTGTCAGCTGGCATATTCTAACAGCTTCTCACATCACGAGGTTACTTTTGGAACCTGTTACTGTAGGTCTGAAGCTCATTGAAGGAATGTTGTGCCTGAAACACATTATCTTATCAGGTTTCTCAGATCCAGCAGGCTCCAAAGCATAAGCCCAGACAACAGTCCCTTAGTTCTCAGTGCTTAACCAACTGAGAGTATCACAGATCACTGGCTATAGATAATACTTTTTGTCTCTCAGTGGACTGTGTTTTGGGTTTGGGGTTTTTTCTCCTCAGATTAGGCTGCTAGTTTGTCCTAATTCAAATCTGGGCTTCTGAATCATATTAAATGATATAAAGATTAAATCCATAGAAGAATTGTCAAGACGCCAGTGCTAGAAACAAAGGAATTCCCCCCTCCTTGCTTTCCTGTCTACGGGCATCAACTTGTTGTGTTAGTTTAACAAATTAAATTGATGCTCATATTTAAATATCTTTGAATCAAGCAAAAGTATGACAGGAGATTATGACTTTCAAAACAGATACTTTTGAAAATTACTTTCAAATACAAATTACCTAAGGAATTTTTTCCAGGACTTACGGGGAGAGTGCAAGCTTGTGATTATTTTCTGATGTTATTTAAAGTTTCGTGATGTTCTTTTAAATATTTGGAGTGTCTTCCAGTTTTCAGAAACTTACTTGGATGATTATATGTGATAGTAGAGAAACGTTACTGATTAAAAAAACCTTCTCTATTTCTCTTTGTAACTAAATGGGGTGTGGTTACTTACATACGTGCCTTCCAGAAGAAGATTTATCAGCAACCAGCTAATGTTGTTCTTGATCACATGGTTTTGTTGTTGATATCTGTTGGAGTCATGGGATTTCAGTGTAAGGGAAGCCAAGATATTATTTTAAAATCTATATTTGTCTGCAAATTGCATTTGGCCTGCACAACATAGGTCAGGATGTCTATTGCTTGCTAAAATTACCCAGTTGTGAGAAGGAAGAATGGCTACCCACTATGAATTTTATCTACACAGATAAAATGTGTCATTAAAATCCTCTATGCTTTTTTCCATTAAAAAAAAAAATCAAAAGCATCAGAATGATCCAAATGTCAGCTGATAAAATTTGACTAGAAATATAGCCAGAATTAAAGTCTCATCAGTGATTTCTCCTCAGTAAAAATACTTCAGTAGTAATGGAAATACTTTCTTAAATTATGTTTGATGTTCTTGTTTTAAGCCCAGAGGATGTGACTATGTTTGCACAAGCATTTCATGATTTTGTGGTAACTGTGATATTCTGGTCCACGGTCATAACCCAAACATCATTTGTGGACAGAGGTAGTAAGAGGGAGTAGAGCTAAGAGGATTTAATCCAGTTTATCTCAAACTATCATGGAAACTGAGTGTTACATGTCAGAATAAACCTATTAATGAAGGACAAAACCAGGTAAGGAATGATTCTGGCAAAATATCTACCTGCTCTCTGAGTCTTCAGTGCTGATCCTCAAGGGAAGATGTGCAGAATGACTTCCACAGACAAATCTGTGAGTTGAATCCCTAATTGTGAATTTAAAAAAATACATACTAGGCAAAAATATGCTTTGTTCTTGGCCTTGCTTTCCCCCCCCTCCAACCGTTGTTTACCTGCCTTGTTCTTTCCTTTTGCTTCCCATGCTCTTTCTCATCTATTGCCCAGATACCAACCTGTTTTTCAAGTGTTCTGAATATGCAGTTAAAATTGGGAGAATCTGTACAAACTGAGCATTCTTTTGGAAGTTTGCTCCTCCTATTTCAGGCCTGAAGAAAGGCATAAGCATCCAAAAGGTTATCTTGCGGTACTTTAAGTCTTAAATATTGATTTGCAAACTACGGCAATGCATTTGTATGTTCTAATATTGATAAGGAAGATGAGCCAGCTGTTGTTTATCATATACCAATTAAAACAAGACTTGTAGCTACAAGGATAGGTTAGTACTCCTAAGATTGAAAGAAATCTTAGAAGAAAAACTGGTAACTGATGAAGCCATTAGTGAAATTCTTAATACAGATATTTAGAAAAAGAAACAAAATGCTAATCAACTTGCAAAATGAAGGTATTTGACATCATAAAATAACTTGTTTCAGACAAACAGTCTCTCTGAGAACTTAAGTCACCTACATACATAAGGATACTCGGTGTCAACTTATGGCCATTAATTTTCAGTTATTAAGGAGTTTTTAGTACCTTTTTTCATCATCATGCATAAAGCCCTTACGTAAGTACATAGACATAAAGACAAACTTAATTGCATGAGAACTATAATAAAAACTTCAAATCTAATAGTGTTCTAGATTGACTTTGTCCCAGTGGTTTACAGAAGATGCCTATATCAATGAGTAGAAAATATGACTCTTTTTTTTGCTTGTATTAATTTAAAGGTATTTTTATTTCACTGGCCTGAAGTCGGATCAGGAGGGCCCTAGTCACATACACAGTTTCAAAAGAAATAAAGAACTAAGATGAATCAGCAGGTAAGAAATCTATATTTCTTAATAGGAAGTGCAGAAGTTACCAGAACCTTCCTCCACAGGGCTTATAGAAACCTGTAACCATGCAAAGTTTTGAAACAGAACTGTACAGAGAAGAGGGGGGAAATAAAAAAGGGCAGCTGTTTAAAAACAGAACAAATATTTTCTCAGCAGTTAGTATTTCATTCGTGTGGAGATAGCCAGTGTGGTGGGTTTCATATCTAATGACATGAGGTAAAATATGGTGGGACAAGTAATATATTTTACTGCAACTACTAACTGGCTTAATAGAAGTCCAAAATTCTACTCAGGACCACCGGCCACACTGGCAAACCCATCCTGGTCATGTAAATTGCCTACACTAATCCCTTATGTGTGTGTGGACCAACAGGGCTTACCTGTCTTCCCTCCTAGAGCAATTTGAGTTGCTGAAGGAGCTATTAAATATGAACAGAATGTACATCCCAGCTCCAGAACAAAGCTCCAGCAGATGGGATTACTATTCATATAAGTATAAAAGGAGCTATCAAATACTAAATGTGAACAGAATGTGCATCCCAGCTCCAGAATGGAGCTCCAGAAAATGGGATTACTACTCAAATTAGTATAAAAGTGGTATATGCCCAGCTCAGAGGCCCGTTATTACCTCACTTGCCAGAAACCAAAACAAGTTCTTTTTTAACTTGAGGAAGTATTTAGCTTCCTTCTTTGCATTTTGCTTGTATGTCTGCATGATTTAATTCAAACAAGGGGGCTGAGATACTCGGACATTCATTACAATTTTGCCTGTTGCTCCCCACTTAGTGAAAACGGTTTTTGTCTTTTACAGGATTGTGAATCAGAAGGTTTGGGGTCTTTTTTCTCTTTTTTTTTTTTNTAGATGCCGTGTGGGAAAACGCTGTTTGCAGCAGTGCCTCCGCAGCGAAGCACAGGGGTAGCTCCCCGCCAGGAGAATTGCTGCCAAACTTCGACACGCCGAGGGGGTCCTTTAGGACGGCAGGAGAGCTGCTCACCGCTGCGGCGGCCGGGACCCCACACCGAGCCGTGGGGCGGCCCCTTCCCCGCCTGGAAACCTTCCCTGAGGTCTCTGTGTCCACATAAAACCCCGCTCCAGCGCGGGGCCACGGACGGGCTGCTCCCGCCTGCCCTGGGTGGGTGCGGCAGCGTCTCCCCCACGGGAAAGAAACCCCCGCGGGAAAAAAGAAACCCCATTGAGAAGGAAACCCTGGTGGGAAGAAAACCCCCTCGGCTGGCCCCGGCGCCCCCCGCCCCGCGGCCGCCCCGGGCGGGGACGCGCCGCCTCCGCCCGGCCTCTGGCAGCCCCCGGGGCACCGCGTCCCGCCCCGCCCCGTCCCATCCCATCCCATCCCGTCCCACTCCCCTGTGCCGGGCCGGGCAGTGGCGGGGACAGCACGGCGCAGAGCCATGTCACACGGGGCACGGGTGATCCGCACCGGGGTGAGCAGCGGGGGCCCCGCGGCGCCGCCGACCGCTGCCTCCTCCTCGGCGGGCTCGGACGTGGAGCTCACGGACGGCGCCTATTTCCGCTCCTGCGCCGGCATGCTGAAGGTGGCCCAGATGGTAAGGGGCGAGGGGGGCCGGGGGGCGACCCCCTGGGACGGGTTGGGGCTCCTGAGGGGATGCTCGGAGCCCTGCGGTGGTACCGCGCTCATCCCCGCGGTTCGGCGCTTGTGGCGGCGAGCCCGCAGAGCCTCGTCACGGGGTGCTGGGGCCGCGGCGATTTTGCCCCTCCAGCTCTCGTAGCGTGAGGAAAAGTTTACGTTCCTCTGGCAAAGCGAGGAGTTACGGTCTGTCAGGAGCTGCCGCTGCGTCTTCCTGAGGCAGCGACGGGCGCTCCTGCCCAGACGGCCGCGCCTTTGCCCAGAGTATCCCGTGTTAACTTTTTGCCAGTGGTGAGGGTAAACCCGCGGTGCTACAGCACACTCGGCATGGGTAAGTTTTTGGGAGTGATCTGGCAAGGGTGAGCGCCACAGCTGAGGTTGCTGGTCCAGCTGGCTCCGTGGCCGGTCTGTCAAGAGATGTCCAAGCAGTGACACGGGGAGGGACGTGGGACATGTGTGGCTGAAATTCAAAAGAAATCAATAGCGGAGCGCTGCCAGAACGTGAGCTGATGCCTTGACTTGAGTCAGTGCAGGAAATTCAGCTCCGTGCAGATGCAGAGAGGACAAAGAGATGGATAAGCTATTCCTCGATTCTGTGGTGCACTCAATTATCTGTGTAAAGATATGTCAGATCAATTACAGTAGCGGCAGTGAATAATGCCTGGGAAAGAGCTTTGAAGACATTCATGTAGCGATACCTCCACAATTTTTGTCCTGCAAAAACTTGCACCTTGGCAACATTTTATGTTCGAGTTGTTGCCTTCATCTTTTATAAGCTCCCAGTGAGTTTTTTCCCCCTGCCTTTATTTTTGTCCAGTCATTTTTTGTACATTGTGTGTGTTATTAGCATCCAGGTTCCTAAACTAGCATTAGAAGGTAGGAATCATTTTGTTCTAGGTTATTGTGGAGTAATATCAAATCCAGAAGTTTCTCCTTAAAAGCTGCCCAGATTCTTCCAGTTCATTCTTTGCCATCAGCTGGCCTTAGAAATCAGCCTCGGTAGCAAGAGGCAAAGTTGCCTGTGACTGGTCAGGGCAACCTCCATTTGCTGAGTGCTTGTCCTGCACTTGTGAGTCCTCAGGATTGTCCCTCACTATGAATTCTGTTTGGTAGGAACACAAAGAGTTGTCTGCTGCCTACTTGTCACTTGGGTTGTTCCCAAGGCATTGAGTGTATCTGGAGAACCTTTTCAGGAGACAAGGTGCTTTTGACCATGTGTCTACGTTTCAACAGAACCCATAACCCTAAAACAGTAGACTTGTGCTTTGCTGATGAGATAAAAGTCTTCCTGCTTTCACCACTGTGGAGAGAACAGTTCCTTTTATGGACTAGAAATAACTAGTCCTCTCTGCTCTCCATCCTGCTGTAGTGTTACTACAGCTATCACAAGTGACTCTTGAGGCTAGCATGGCATGCTTATTTGTGGTGTAATGTCGGTTTTTGATGCACATGTTAAGTGTGTGCATACTTTACATGCTTTACATATTTTCATGTACTGGATGTAAATCTATGCAATTTTATGTGATACTTCACATAGTTTACATAAAGTCATTTTGTATCAAGGCCGTTCAATATAAAACTCAGCAGAGTTCAAGTGGGTTCCTGTGGTGACTTTAACAGAGTTTAAAATAATGTAAATTATTTTCCCTTTGCACTCTTTCAGCTTCACAGGCTTATATTTTTTCTGCTTACTAACTTGCCTGTAAATAATATCAGTAGGAGTTACCTGAGGTATTCAAGGAACTTTTGGCAAATGAACTTTTAATATCACATATCACAATAGTGTCTCTCAAATTATTGCCTAGGAAAATCAAATGATTGTGTTGTAGCATGTTGAAGTAACCAGAACAGGTTAGTTCTAGATTAACTCCTGCACCGCATAAAAATGGTGAGAGCTAAATATTTTTCCAACTCTTCTTTATCTCTTCTCAGACAACATTTCTCTTTATCCACAGACCCATTTGTGTTATCATTCAGTTCTTCCAGTATAAAGTGATGGCAGTATCTGTTTTCTTAAAAATTTCTTTATTCTGAATCTATAGACATTCCTGCACTGGTGGTAATGTAGCTCGTGGGACTGTAGTCTTACTCAGAACCATTGTACTGACAGAGGGCAAAAGTAAGGTCTTTTGAGTTAGATACATGTCACATTAAGCTGTGTACTGGGCCTCTGAGTGGTTGTGGTTATGAAGAGGAAGTGTTACTATTTTTGTTATCTCCTTTCTTCCTTGGTCTCTTTTACCAATAAGTAAAGGATATGATAGCAAGAAAGAAATATTACATCATTTACTGTAAGGTTAAGAGCTGTTTATTGTGCTTGCAAGCTAAAAAGAAAAAAAACCCCACAACAAACAAACAAAAAAACCAAAACCTACTATGTGTGTGGAATAATTGTAACTGATGACAACAATATACTATGGAAATTGTATGAAAGAAATAGAAGATAATTTTACAGCTGTTCTTCTGTTAGACAGAAGGACTAAAACTCCAGAATTTCAAAGAGATTGTGCAATGTGAATTGCTGCTAATTTCTGAATGTTACCAGTCAAGCATAGAATGAAATTAGGAAGAGAAAGAAGTATTTCTTGCTTGCAAGCCTACACAAATTTATTTACTTTTTGCTAAAGAATTTCTTTAGCCTTGCAGAATGATTATAGCTTTGAAAAGACTGTATTTTATGCATTCATTGACTTCATAGCTTAAGGAATGGTCTGTAAATATTTTGAAAATGAAATGGAGGAGAAAACAGAGTTATGTGACTTGTGTATTTTGGGTGGCAGTAAGACAGTTTGAAACTTGCTTTTCCATGTGTGACTATTGTTAATATTATTTGGGGCTCCATTTTCAAATCCAGTCTGAACTGTAGCTCTGATTTTAACAGGAAGTTACAAAGTATCTTCCAAATCTAAGTTACTTCAGATAGTTTAACTAGATGTTGCTAACATAGTTTTTGCTTTTTCTTTCCTTTTCCTTCTTCCCTTTCCCCCTCCCATTTTTGGTAGTTGTTGTTTTGGTATTTACAGCTCTGCCAAGATCTCTTGTATTCACAGGGATACACGCCGGATCCCGGACCCCAGTGTGGCCAGCTTGGTTCTATACCAGCAGTGTCCTGAGTAAGTGTGTGAGTGGGTGTGTATTAGTGTGCACAGTACACTTAGTCCAGAGCAACTAAACTGCTTGACTTTTAGCCAGCCTGACAGTCTTGACACACGTGGCAATCTTCAGCGTGTCGCACTAGCTGTGCTGACTTGTTTGAAGCTCCTTTGCTCTGTGCCTGTGCTACTGCTGGTTTATGGCAAGACTTTCTAGGAACCTCTGTTGTTTAGCTTGGCAAGTTCTCAAGAAATGGGTTCTTGGAAGCTTTTTGAGGCATCCTGTGCTGTTAGAGACAGCAGTGTTAGTGTGCATCCGTCTTGACACCAGGGTGGCCGCAGTGCCAGTGCTGACAGATCCAAACAAGTCTGATTCAGCTGAGTTTCTCAGAGAGCCCTATGTGCTTTTTATATTTTTACTGCTGAAGTCTGGAGGATTACCACTGATGCTGTATTGGACTTGGTCCTGCTTTCAGCACAGCCAGTGTTTGACACTGGAGCCTGTATAGGTATCCCACCATCTCAGGCTCTTGGCTGGCAGGAATGGCTGTGATTGTATCACCTGTCCAAAGTGATTGATGCAGAGATTTGCAGGACTGTGACCAATACAGAGTGAAGAGAGAAAAGGAGTGTTGAGAGCCCACGTGTAGGTGAACCATCACAGCACGATTGTGTAGCTCTTTCAGGCTTCTCAAACTGTTCTTGTAGTGCTCCTTTTTTTCTAGACTCCAAGAGGTGTGAAGTGACCCATGGCTTTCTTTGCCTCTCTTTCACCTCCTTCAGATTGGGCCAAGCTAACTTTGGTCACAGTTCAGACTGAAGGTGATTGTTCCCACAACAACACTGTTGTTGCTGTTCAATAGCTCTGTCACAGTAAGCACAGCCTCAGAATACAGGGTGTTTTAAGCTAAAAACAGTGCTGATTTTGTGAGCCAAATATGAGCCTGGAAAGAGCAATTTCACCAGACAGAACAGAAAATCAAAATTACCTTCTCAAGGCTGAAGAAAGGATTTACAAGCAATTACAAGGTAAAAGAAGGAAAAACTCAATAAAACTTAACATCATTTTAACTTCTTAAAAATGCTAAGGCAATAGTTAAAGCTTTTCCTCTGAGTATCTATTTAATTTCCAAAGTATGTCTTGACAAAAGCAATGACATACTTGACAGGTGAATAGTCAAGAAGACAGAGTGTAATTCTGAGTAACTTTGAAGTGTGCTGAAACCTCTCTGGGCTATTTGTATGCCAACATACAGTTGAATAATAGTATTCAAGTGCATATTCATTCATCTAACACTGAAAGCTAGCAAATGCTAGTAGTAAGGTTGCTGGAGCCAAGTTCCATTTCTGAACATGCTGTATGATATCAGGCAAATTTACTGGGGAGTTAAATTCAGAAAAGGTTGAAATATAAAAAGAAAGTGAAATCTACTCGAGCAAGAAAGCAATTCCTAATCAAACCCATTGATACAAGAAAGGGAAATTCACAAACACAAGTGATGCTTGGAATGATTTGAGAGCTACTCAGTCTTCTAACTTGATCTTGAGACTGAAACATCTTTCTGTCCATGGAGGTGATTGAAGTAAAACATCTAATTCTTTTCAACAGTGCTTCAGTGACATATGATTTTGCCTTTATGGTATTTCTATAGAGCTGCTCAGTCAGAATGGAGGGATTCTGGTGATATGCAGAGATGCTGTAACTTGCAAGCCTATCTGTGAGCCAAGTGTAGCCTGCATTTTCTGGTGAACTGAGCAAAAACACCCCAAGAATGTGCAATTGCCTTCAGTCTGCAACCATGTGATAAACTACTGGCTAAGCAGTAAGACATGTTTTCAGAAGCAAAGTTATTCTGAGGCCAAGGCCAGAAGTATGTGTTGCAGCTGCTAATTATTTCTGGTGTTCTGCTAGAAGCTGCATTAAAAGGACCTTGCTGAGCGTATTGAGCAAAGGGAGAAAAAAGAATTATCTGAGATGGCTCCAAAGTAAGCAGTGGCAGTGAGGAATGTCCAAGCCTAGTAATTGAACCCAACAGAACTGGGAAGTCCTGTTATTTCCACTCTGAGAATACCAAAACAGGCTGGCTTGGCCAGTTGTATTTTTTCCATGCCTCTGCTCTGGGTGGCCATTTTACAATTTCTGTCCAGGTATTAGCAAAAGAGCTGGAAGCAAACAGCGTGTTCTCTGCATGTTAACTGAGGAGTGCTTCGTGGTAGGCTGGCACAGTTTTATTTGACAAGGCAGAACTTCACAGTCTTCAGCCAGAACTTGACCAGTTTAAGGAATTTTCCCTTTCTGTTCTGTCTCCACGCAGCTGTTCTCAGCTGCAATGATGCAGATGTTCCCCAGGTTACACAGGACCAGGGAACTAACAGAGCTTTACATCAGCTCTCTGGTTTTCTTTTTTCCGTGTGAGTTTTTAGGGAACAGTGCAGCCATAGACACTGCTGTCAGCAAGAGCAAGTGTCTGGCAATGAAGGGCAGGAAACACATAAGCTTGAAGTGGTTCCATGTGTTTCAAACCACAAGCTGAGAATGTCGTCCTTTTTATCTTGGGCAGGGGAAGGTTTTGTACCATCTGTTTTAATTTCTATCTATCTCTTTCAGCAAAAAGAAACTAGTAATTTTTTTGATGTTGAAACTGCTCTAGAAGGCTAAAAAAAATCAACTCCAGTACATTTTGTAGGAAGACAATTACAGTAATTATTAAACACTGGGGTATCTCTGTTCTGAACATGTCAGTGAATGTTTATATCCTAAAAAGGCTTCCTAAAAGCACAAAATTGTAGCTGTCTTTCATTGCTTATTTGACTCATCCATTAGGATTTGTTGCAATACATTCTTTAGCAACCTGTGTGCATGTAGAGCTCTTTCTGTGGAGGTAATTGAACAGGGCTTAGCAAATACATTTTCTAAAACAACAAAAAATAGGAAATGAAGCCCAGAAACTTACCACATCACCTGAGACACATTTAGTATGCCTGAAAGGGTAGAGTGAAGTATTGGCAGTGGTTTCCTGGCACATTTGTTTTATGGGCAGTTAAATTCGCACATGCCATTTAAAAGTCAATCCAGGTGCACATCGTGTCCATGGATAGTAAGATGTGGTGAAAAGCATGAAAATCTTTTATGATGTGCAACAGCAGTGTGTTCCCTGCCTTGACTCTGTTTGGAGTTGGTGTCCATTTGAACATCCCCCTCTCCAGCCACAGAGTAACAGAAACCAGCAGATCACTTGTGTACAAGTTCAGTCTCCATGTACTTGGAGCATGTTGCCAAGTATCCTTCACTGGGTTCCTGAGCTCTGTATGCTGGAACAAGTTGTTGTGTCTCATTCTGATCCAGTAGAAGCCATGGCTGTACCTCAGTGAGAGAAGCATCCTTGACCCTGAGGCTCTGGTACCTGCTCTGCATTACTGGGTTATTGTCCCCCCCAAAGCCAGACAGTGCTTGCTTCTGTGAGTAAGAGTTTCCTCCTCTCCCCTCCCTGGGGAGTCCTGTGAGGTATTCACTCAGTCCTGTGGCTGAGCTGCCTCCTTTGTCATGTCATGTTGCTGTGGCCTTGTCCTCCTATTTTGTGGTGATATGTAAAGTATCCAGCAACCAGAAATTGCTACTTTCTGTACTCACAGGTCGAACTCTGAAATTACTGTGATTTCCTTTCATCCACCTGTGAGCTTCCTCTTCTTTGCATAACTTGGATTCTTAAGGGTCATTTGATGAACGTGATGGTGAGGACAGGTGTGCCTGACTGGTCAAGGCTTGCTGTCTGCAGCTTTTTAAAAGCCAAGACAAACTTGCCTGCTGTTCTTGCAGCAGTATCAGCAGCTGCAATGCTTATGGCTTCCTCTTCTGCTCACAGCTTCCCATTAGGAAAATGGAAGTGTGATAATGACAAGACTGAGAAGCTGCCCTTAAGGGGGAATTTTCTTATAAAGGTTTTGGTGTTGTTTGGTTTTTTTTAGAAGTACCAGTGTGGTGAGTTCAGGAAACAAGTGCTGACTGCTGGGAAAGAAGTATGCTGTTAACATGAGATGACCAGCAGCAGCTGCAGAAGTGTAGAATGACTTAGCCTATTCGAGTTTGTGATCATGCTCTGCAAGAGCTCTTTTCTCTGTTTGGAGAGAGCACAGTGCCCAGTTGCTGCTTCTCACCTGCTGGCTAGTTGAGCCTTATGGCAATTGCTTGAGTCTGTGACTTTCTGTTAGACACAGGAGTGCTGTCCCAGTGTGTTCCAGAGGTCTGCCAGTCTCCAGGCAGTCGCTGAAAGCTGTCATCTGTGTCAGTGCCACAGGGGAATCTCATCTGTTCTTGTTTTCAACCCTGATTCATCACCCTTCACTTCTCTGGCATCTTGCCAAGCATCAAGTGTTGGCACTTAGAAAAGGTCACTCTTTTGTGTGCTAAGGGCCAGCCTGATCCAGCAGCCTGGTTGTGATGATACCAGTCAGTCTGAAAATTGTCATGTTTTCAGGAACTCACACCTGTTTTTTCCTGATAAAAACTGTGATACGGCAGCACAGTTAACCGTGTGGACTCCGGTGATGTAAACAAGTCCTTCTCTTAATCGAGGAGACCAAGCTCAAGGCCCCGTTGCCATGACTAGCAAAGCCTTTGCTGGAGCTGGTAGATGTGAACTTCTAAACTGCTGTCTGTGCGACTGCCAGCTGTCAGTGTGGTGTTCGCTGAGGCAGGAAGCGATGGGGCAGGTGTGAACTGACGGTCGGAATCAGTCAAGCACTAAATGCCTCAGGCTGAGAACGGGTTGTGTTGTGAGCACCAGCTGCAAGGGGGAGCTATGAACAGATTGTTTGCTGAGGGTTTGCAGGCAGAGGCACTGAGAATTCTCCTTGCGGGTCACAACTTACCCTTCATCTCAGTAACAACTTTCAGTTGCTGGTTTTATCTGAGTTTTAAGAGGCTGTATGCTGCTAGATATGTATTGGATATCCAGGTCAAGATGGAAACTTCGCAGCTTGTTGTACAAAGTTTGTGGGTGTTTGTTAATAATAAATAAACACTGTGTACTCTGGGCTTCAAGCAGTCAGCCAGTCTGAGCCAGGCTTGGCTGGTCAGCCAACGTGGGCTCCTTCTCTGTAGGTGGTATTGTCATGCATGGTTAGTGAAACCAATTTTAGGCAGCCATGACATTTTTCTACAAGAGCTCTGTAGCTCACAGGTGACGAGCAAGCTCTTTCTGTATTGTATATCACTGGCAATATGGGACTGTATTGACTTCTTATAGGGAAAACAATCCAAACCATAGACCTGAGAGTGGTTCAGAGCAGTGGTTTTAGAGGTACCTTGCTCCTACAAGGAGTTCATCTTTCCAGCTGACTGAAAGGAAGTATGGCAGGAGAGTCTCCTTCACACAAGGCAGGCTTCCTCTCCAGACTCAGGGTTGGTGAGCTCTGTGCTGCTTTTGCAGCAACAGCCTCAAAGTACAAAGTTCTCCAACAATGTCTACGTACCCTGCATTTTTTTGAACCTCCATGAGCCTGTATAATCACGAGCATCATTGTTGGATTCCATTCTGCCACTGAGAGCCACTCTTCTGCCATTCCTTGAGAGAGCTCAAACCTCTAAATTTTTAAGTTCTACCAAACCAGCTTGTGCTGGCCTACAGTTCTCCTCCAAGTCCTTTTCTTTTTCTTGCCTCAGAAGCACCTTCCATACTTGAGGTGATGTTTTCTCTGTCCACACTATAGACTGTCATTCTATCTGAATTCTGGGTTTACCAGATCAAGAGAACAGTTACTGTGGCTCTCCAGGAAGATCTAGATGTTGAAAGCACTTGCCTTGCAGAAGAGAGGAGTAACAATCACAGCGTGCTATGTAATTTCTGAATCTGGAGAGACTTGGTTATATTAATCCCTTAATTTTAGCTTGCCATCACCAGATTCTTCACTTTTTACTAGAGGACTCTGGAGATTCAAGTCACTTGCAATGTTTTTTACTCCCTATAATCTTCTGAGTTATGATACAGGGATTCTCCCTGCCATGCAAGGTAGATGGACTTCTACAGTGGAGTGAACTACAGCGGGAGCCACGTGCACGTGTGCTTTTTGCAGCAATCAGATTGTCTTCTTCTAAATGGGCTTGTTGGTGTAGGACACAGATTACCAACAAGCACCACAGCTGGAAGGAGAGCAGAGAGCACAGGCTGAGCTAGGGATTGTATTTTTGCATCTGCAGAAAAAAACCCAACCCAGTTATACAGAGGATGTGCTTCTGCTCTTACCTGAAACAGCAGGCTGGATCTATGATTTGGGGATTAAGACTTGAGAGGAGAGACCACTGAAGCAGGTGGCAGGTTAGCTGTCACATGGGGCCTGTTGCCTACACAGGGAATTAGTTTCTGATTAATAGATGAACAAAGTACAGGATTCTGGCTTTGTTCAGAGTAGACCTTTCAGTCATTGCAGGTGGCACCTCTTTGAAAGTCAGAGGGAAAGCAGCTGTGATTCCCAGAGTTAGAACCCTGCTGCTGGGGCATTTTCAGTGCTTAAAATTCTGTCCTATCCTTTGCAGACATGCTAAGAGTCAGCTGAGCTACTAATACTGTTTTGCAATGAGTTTTATGTGTTTGGGGAATCGTTTGTAACTTGGATATGGTGTGTGTGCAATGTTACTTAGTTGCTGCAGTGGTTTGAATGTCATGGGTGCATCTTTGATATCAATGGAAAAACTTACTGATAATACTTTTATAGTTAAAATGTTTTAAATTTAAGTTGATTTTTAAACAAATATGTTCCAATTAGATTGGTGAGAAGAAGAAATAAAATTATGATGTTGTTGATAGCAAACATTTATTATTTTTTATTAATTCACTGCCTGATGACAATATAGCATATTATTTGCCACATAACTATGAAGTCCTCAGCTTTCAGTTAATAATGTGCAGGACTGTGGTGTGCCTTTCAGTGGGGTGCAGTGGCAGTGCAGGCAGCTGTGGTGATTGAGGCAGGGAACTAGTTCAGCTGGCAGGGGCAGGACTGAAGTCCTGCCTGCACTGTGATCAGTGGTAGGCAGGACTTAATTGCAGCTAGTCATTATAAAGAATTGCCTTTTTAATGATTATGGCTAACACCCTGCAACAAGGGCTCTTTAATAATGTCCTTCATATGATGGTTCTGGGATTACCCCACATGCTTTTCTACCACTGAGGCTTGTGCCTGAGCAGATAGATAACTTCTTATAATGTCTTATTAATAGATAAAGAATACCACTTGCTTGTACTTGGGATTGTCCTCTTATCTGAATTGTAGAGGGTCTGAATAAGATTATTTTGTCTTTTCTCACCCTTCCACCATTTTTATCTTCAGTAAATAGCCTGTGGATGGTGGTACACAACTCACTTATCAGAGGCCAGGCAGCCTCCTTATTTTAGCAAAGCAGCCAGACAAGAAGGAAATCTGCCCAGACACAGGGGCTGAGAGATTATTGTGCAGCCAGAGACTGACTGCTTCACAGAACCATGCACTTGAAGGCAGCTGATTTCATCTGTCATTAATGAAGTTTCAAATGGACTGTGCTTTTTATCTTCTTTTTCTAGTAGGAGCTTGTCTGTTACAGCTCACATTTCCAACACTGTCCTGGAAGAAGGAAAACTCAATTACAGAAGCAGTCAACATTGCTACTTAAATTAGCTGAACCAGTTTTGCATGGTCTACATTTGTACCCTGTGCTTTGTTCATCTTTCTGTTTTGGGAAGCAGTTAAAAATTATTTTACTCCACCAGGAGCATGTACTTAATAATATGTGAGTGTTCCTTCAGTATGTTGAGGTGCAACACTTGGAAATGTGCAGCCGCAGTCAGTGACATTTCTCCAGGGCATGGTTATCCTGATTGGTTCATGTAGTGATGGAAAATTCCTTTTACCATCTTGGCTCGTGTCATAAGATGGAAACTTTGACTTTTTTCACTCAAATACAAAAAGCACTTAGCTCTTGCTATATCATTTTTTTTTAAAAAGGCTGTGATGAAACTTTATGAGAGTCAGTGCTGTCCCTTGCTCCAAATCTGTAAACATAGCTTCTGTATAGTTGCTTGCACTAGAGTGGGTAAGTTTTAAGAGAGTGGAAATCAAACAGGTTTTGTCAATTCCTTGAGTAGTTCTCAGGGTCCTCCTCTTTTCAGATTCAGGAGGAGGGACATTTAAAGCAGTACAAAGGTTCCTTAGACCTCCAGCAAGTACAATGGATGGAAAAGAAAATCACTTTCAGGTATTGCAAACTACCAACTAGAGATTGGAAAACCTGAGCTGCTGCCTGCAGTCTTTCTGCACTGTGCTGAATCCTGTCCCCTGACATCTCTCCCCTGAAGTATGCTAATTTTTAGCTAATTGCAATATGTCCTGATGCAAGAGAGTGGGGAAGATAGCTTGGACACATTAAAAGAGGGAATTGTGGTGCATTGGCATGTACAGAGGGAAATTGGAATTGGAGAGAATGAGAGATATAAAGCAGAAGAATATATAGAGTGTAAATTAGGGAAAGAATAGGAAAGGGGAATAAGCAGAAAAAAGGGAAAGGAACCACTGGAGACTTCTTATGAGATAGTAAAGATTCCTATGGGATAGTATAGTAGAGGGGAGAAAAAACAAGAAAATATTCTGAGAAACGCAAGGATGTGGTTGTACATTGCCTGGCAAAGTAATTAAATGAAGAGATAACACAGTGCTGAGTGGATTATACATGATGCTGTATATGTCACAGTATTATGATAAAACTAAAAGATAAGAGTTACAGTGGTTTTTTGGAACTGGGCACCTTGAGGCAATTTTGCTTCCTATTAACATTATCTTTCCTCCCTGCAGTTTAGTTGGCATTTGACATCTTATTTCTGTATAGAAAAAAAAGTTATTATCCATAGTTTAAAATTACATGATAGGACAGCAGTTTCAGTCTGACAGTTCAGTACATGATCTAGGGATTTGCAAAAACCATATTCAGTGTCTTTCTGCAATGAAGACTTTTAATATTGTTCTTTGTACTAGAAAGCAGCAGCTAGAAATCCAGCCAAGAGGTAGGCTACATACAGTGCATTAACCCCAGCCAGCAGCCAAACAACCACCCAGCCTCTCACTCATTCCCCTCCCCTGTAGGATCAGGAGAAAATAGAAGGAAGGCAAAAAGACCCATGGATCAAGATAATGGCTGTTTTATAAGGAAAGCAAAAGCTGCACACACAAGCAAAGCAGTAAATTCCTACACCACTCACCACTGGCAAAAGTGCCTAAAGGCCTGGCTGGATGGGGCTCTGAGCAATCTGGTCTATTGGAAAGTGTCCCTGCCCATGGCAATTGGAACTGTCCTTTCTGACCCAAACCATTCTGAATCTATTACTCTATATGCAGTGGTTGCTTGGGAAGAGAAACACCATAATCTAAAACGTTTCCCCTTAATCCTCCTTTTCCTGAGCTTTTATCGCTGTCCACAACATCATGGTCTGGAAAATCCCATTGCTCAGTTGGAGTCAGCTGTGACTTGCCCACTTGTGAGCCTGCTGTGGGATGAGGGGAGGGAGAGGAGAGAAAGAAGGCATTGCTGCTGTGCAAGCACTGTTGAGCAGCAGCAGCAGCAGCGAGACTGATGTGTTATCAGCACGTTTTAACCACAGAAAGCCAGTGCCACTCGAGCTGCTGTGAGGGCAGTTTGTGTGGCAGCCGTACAGGACAGGGTGGTGCACAGGCACAGTGGGCAAGGGCAGCCTCTGCTTCACAGGCATTAACAGAATTGTGGAGGAACGGCTGGATACGAGTGAGTGATAATGTGCGGCACAGAAAGGTCAAGAGGATGAGTAGTAAAATAGTCCAAGCATTAAAGGTTATACTTCCAGTTAGAAAACAATTCATTTACAATGTGTTGTGCATGGTGGATTTTTTTGCAAGACATGATCACAGTCTATTATAAGTAAATAAATAGCAGACAGGACATAAATACTAATTTCCATTTTACAGTGAGCTAGGACTCTCATTTTTGTTTATCTTTTGTGCTATGGTAGCCACAGATTGACCACAAAGCAACTCACCAGAAGTCCAAACTTTTGCTACTGTTTGCTTATTCTGTGGCTTCCCCCAGGATGATTTTCCCACAAGCTTGTCTGTTGCATGAGATCTGTTGCTTGTTGGTTTGGGCTTTTGGAGAGGGGGACGGGGTGCTTCTTGTTAGGCTTTTCTTTTTAGTGGGCATCTATTTTCATTCACATTGTAAAGGAAAAGAGTCATCTTGCCCTAGATATTTATTAGTGGTGCTTGAAATTTTGGCCTGATTTTACACATCTAAAGTGTTTTGAAGGGGAAAACCTTTAGCACAATGCACATGAAGTCTTTATGAGTCCTCATTTGGTGATTGGGGGAGCTGAAGCAATGAAATACATGATTTACTGAAGTTCAGACAGAAATATGGTTACGAAATTGGGGTCAGGACTCAAGAGTCAGTGACTTTCAATTCCTCCCTTGTTGTGTCAGTGTTTGCCTGTGGAAATGGGCCTCTCATGCTCAGAACATTAAGCTTTCCTCTAGAGGAATAGATTCCTGTCAGTATTGGAAATCATGCTGGATTTATGTTTGCGCAGGTAGCTGTGTCTGAGGAAGATTTACTTCTCTCCAAACATTACAAAAGAATTAAGTATTGGTAGTAAAGCCAGAGCTTTATTTATGACATCCATTAGAGCAGGACAGTAGAAAAAGATCATACAGAGCACTTGCACAGATTGATTCCTGGGTTATAAAATTGTTCTGTGGTCAGACAAACTGCAGTCTCCTACCTCATGAGCAGAAAATGCTCAGTGCCAGGTGGCCTGTAGGTAACACGGAGAGCAAAACAAGTCCTTTCCTTTGTTACCCTCAGGGCACTAGTGAGGAAAATGACACTTCTTGTCTGGTGGGCATGCACCCCTGCCTGCCCCTTCTTTGCAGCAGGTGACTATTGAGCTTCTGAGCTTGGAGGTTTGTCCCACCCGAGCTTTTCCATCTTCACCGTGCATTCCAGCAGGATCCAGTGTCAGTGAAGGGGAGCACAGCCCATTAGTCCTGAGATGCAGGCAGCTCGTGGGCAGTTTCTGTGACTGGTGACAGGACTGGAGGCTGCAGGAGGATCTAGCCATGAGAGAGGCTGAGGGTTGTGTTTCTGCCTTGCTCTGGGTTCCAGCAGCACGTCCAGCCCACTCCTGTGAACGAGGATGTTTGTGGCAGAGCTTTCTCGGTAACCTAATTGCATCTGCAGGACTACAGTCAGCCAAGAGTGAGCACAGGGAGTTAGGTGGAATTCAAACCATCTGAAATCTGAAATTAGGCATCTGGGCCCAATGCCATGGGCCTTTTTTCCAGTATGCATTTGTCTTAGGAGTAATTGTAATTTGGATTTTCTTCCTACATATAATCTTCTTTTAATACAAAAGCATCATTCCTTTCCTTAAGAAGGTGTTGAATTTTCCTGCAGTGGAAGATTTACTTCCTGTAAGTCTTCATGGACATTTTTCTTGTTTTTTACCAAATGTAATAATGACCAATGGACTTCAGATGCTCATTCTTTGTCAGGGACAAGAAGAAACAAGGAGGAAATAGGCTGGTTTTTTAAAAAAGAAGCAGCATTTCCAGGGAACATTTCAAGTAGTATTTTAAAGCACAGGGAAAGAGAATTTATCACTCTTGTCCAGTCCTTCCCTATCCACTCTAGCCTAAGTACAGAAGGAAAGTGTGCCATTCTGGACAGATTGATGTCATGTCTAGGAGAAGGAAGGAGGATCCAGGGAATTACAGACTGGTCGTCTTCACCTCAGCCCCTTGGAAGATGGTGGAGAAAATCCTCCTGGGAAGCATTTCCAAACACATGAAGGTGATCAGAAGTAGTCAGCGTGGATTTACAAAGGGGGAATTATGCTTGACCAGCCTTACTGCCTTCTGTAATGAGGTGACTAGTTTGGTGGGCAAGGGAAGAGTGATGGGTGTTCCTTACCTCCATCTTTGTAAGATTATGGTCTCCCATAACATCCACACAGACAAGCTGAGAGGGTATGGATTAGATAAGTGGGCAGTGAGAGGGATTAAACAGTGTCTGAATGGCAGAGTGTTGCAGGGGATTGTGGTACAAAGCCCTTCAGGCCAATCTCTAGTGGTGTACCCCAGGGGTCAGTCTGGGGCTGGTACTGTTCCACATCTTCATTAATGACCTGGATGATGGGGCAGAGTGCACTCTTGGAAAGTTTGTAGAGGATGCAAAGCCTGAGAGGAGTGGCTGATGAGCCAGAGGGTTTTGCTGCCATGGAGAGGGACCTTGACAGTCTGGGCAGAGAGGAATCTCATCAAGTTCAATGCAGGGAAATACCAAGTCCTGTATTTGGGGATATCTGTGGGTAAGACCCTCTGCAGCAGTACAGGGTGGGAGCCATCTGGCTGGAAAACAGTTCTGCAGGGAAGACCTTGGAGTCCTGGGGGACAAATAGCTGACCATGAGCCATCAATGCACTCTTGTGGTGAAGGTGGCCAACAGCATCCTGGGCTGCTTTAGGAAGATGGCCATATCAGGAAAGAACAAATTATGTTTCATTTTTTGGTAGAGCTGAGTGAACGTTGAATCAGAATGGGGTTTAGGCTTGGCAACTTATGTCAGTGCCATTCAAGAGCTGACATTTTCCACAGGAACATTGCAGAGGATGTGGTTACCTCATCTCCAGCTCAAAATAGAGAAGAGAATGCAGATTCTGTGAGAGCCTTGCAGACTCTTACGTCTTTTCTATTGAGTGCTCCCTGGCAATTGCTGACTGTCTTTAGCTCACACTGACTTCACTGCAAGATAGTTCCTGATATGTACCAGTGTCCCTAAACATGCTTCATGACTTACCTCAAATATCTGGTCCAAAGGAGAGCCAAGAGTGGATTAGTTTAAGCCAGTCAACTTCTATGAAGCAGATACATGTGGAACTTTATCTAAATCCAGAAATCCGTCCTTGGAGTTGATTGATGTGTATGCTCTTCGTTTCACTTCTCAGAAACCAGAAAGCACTTAAACAGTGTCCTGCTTTGTGTCCCTCACTCGTTTGGTAATGCAGGTCTGGAGCCTGGTTTTATATTGTGGAGCACATTGAAATCTTCTGATGAGACTGACCATCACTGGCCTGTGCTTCTGGTCACCCTGCCTTGCTTGGCTGTGTGTCACGTGTGTGTTGCTCTCACGATCTGTGAAATGCTATATTGAAATGGAAATAGCAGTGCCCTGGATCCTTTTTGTGCCCCCAGTTTTGATTTTCAAGGTGTATTATCCTGTTTCCCTGAGCACAGATGCATAAAGAACACTCATAACATTTGATCACTTTAGTGCTTTGCCATTCATTTCTCTCTCTGTGCCACAAACTGACTTCTAAGATCTATGCTGAACTGTATCCCAGACAGTTACATATTAATCATTTTATCACTCAGTTCTCTGGAAGCAGCAAACCCAGGAGGGGAAGAAATACAGTCATCATGATAAACCAATATCTGGTGAAGGAACTTGAGTATTTGTCACTTTTAAAGGACAAATGATATTATGTGGCTCTATTTCCTACATTTGTTAGCATTATTTTTCGACATGTGAGTTTTAAACTCTGACTGTAGCTGCCAGCCATGCAGGCAATATAGTGTGGCAGGCAACTTTTATAAAGTGGTTGATAGGAGCCCCTTTGCACCTGTCCTGTGAAACAGAATTACGTGCCTCTGAGCAGAGGACCCCCTTTAGAAATTGCAGATAAACCTCATGTTGCAGAATTTATGCTAAGAATGTAAAATCTTTGAAATATCTGTTGCCATGCAGTGATTTCTTCCTACCTGTGTGCTGAGGCATGTCTGAAATCAGAGAAGGGAGAATTTTTGCTAATTGATTTTGGAGTTGTTTTAATTGTGAAGCAGTCTTGAAATGGAAAGCATGTTTGTTCAAATCCATTGTTGTTCCATTCCATCCATAGGAGCTGAGCAGATTCTTCACTGAGTGGTTGGCACCTTGTATTTTCCTATTTCTGAGGAATATAACACCTCAGATGAATTTTCTGTCCTTGGATGGTTCACATTCTTCTTTATGCTTCTTCTCAATTTTTATACCTTTTAACTGAAAAGAAGAATACTTTTATGCTTCCATGAAGGTGAGAGAACTGAGTCTAGTTTAGCTTAAGGGTTTTTTTCCAATGCTTTTTATTATTTGGATGGTGGTTGTACTTCAAGGCTCCAGCCCTCCTTATCCTTTGTACACCATAAAAAAAAAAAAAAGTTGCTAAAGCTAATTGTTCATGCATGAAATGAGCCAGTAGGCAGATTTAATATTTCTGTGAATTAATGCTTCCTTCTTGATTTGTATAGTGTAAGTGAAACTGGTAACTGATTATTATGAAGGCACCTGAATAAAGGAGACCCTTTCTAGCCTTTGATGGTTAGAGAAGTGTTGTCCTCATCCCACCTTTATCTAAGAGCAAGACTCAGTGCTTGCTGTGACTTCTTGTTGAGGCTTCCTATAGCATCAAATTTCATTAAATTGAGTTTTATATTATAAAAATAATAGCTGCGTCTTGCATCACTTCAACTGTTCTGCTAGATGATAGGGAAAATGATCTCCTGATTGTTCAAGGGATTCAGTAGCTAAGTCAGACAATTCTTAGCTGACACTAAGATTCAAGGGACTGAGATGGATGGTCCATGGCACCCTGATTCAGTGTGGTATTGGCTGCTGCCATCCTGCCTGATCCCAATCTCCATTGGGATCCTAACTTCCCTCACACTTCCTCACTCACCTGACCCTGCCTTAAGTGATGGCTGAGTCACAGTAAAGCTATTTGCTTTTTATTTAGTAGTTCACTTTTCTGCTGGCTTAGTACACTGAGGTGGCTCAGCACAAATGAATGAAGGAGCCAGCACATGACAGGGAGTGAAATCAGGGCAGGAAGGAGAAGATGACAAATGTTGTGGCCCCTCATGAAACCACTGCTTCATGTAGACCTGCTGTGTATAGACATAGATTGGACAAAACTGCATCCACACTATCTCAGAACTGAAGAACTGGGCCAGAGTTCTTTAAATGCTGAATTGTGGGGAGCATTGCTTTGTTGTCTTCTGTGACGTGTGGCATATCAGAAAGCTCTGCCATGCACAAGGTCTAAGACTTTGTGCACTTAGGATTCCCCAGTGGCTAGGCATGGTACAGGCAGAAGCACTGAACATGCAGGATGCTGCACTCCTGTCACACTCCCAAACCAGAGGGCAAGAACACATTTTGGGAGACAGGACAAAGCAGTATCTTGCATTTTCAAAGGCACCTGTGACCTCTGTTCTTGAGAAGCACAGAGTGTGATCTAACCCTGCATCTCCAAGTCCCGTGTCTACTTCAAAGGTGAGAGGAGATGTAGGCTCGCTGTAGCCCAGAGCCCATCACTATCTCAGACTGAGCATCACTTACAATACTAATAATAACTACTTGGACTACCACAGTAAAAATAATGGAGCTGGACCAGGTCTGATACTAGCTTAGCCACTTGTGTAGGAAAGAATCTGGAGCATTGGCTTTTCTCTTTGAAGCCACCTTTTGGAAGTGGTTCTCTGTCAAGACACTGATGTGGCTGAATGGAGCTTGGTGAAGGTGGTAAGTTCTATTGTGCGTATGTAGCTTTTAGTTGCCCTCATGCATGCATGTATTTAGCCTGTCCACTTCAAACTGGGCAGGCGAAACTTGGTTAACACTGCATCAAGGAGAATCTAAGCTATGTTGTTTGGGTGTCGGGGTTTCTTTTCTCTTTTAATCTTAAGGAAATTATTCTGATAATGAAGGCAGTTGGTTAGGAGTTTGGAAGATGAGTGTACAGGGAAGGATGCTGCAGTTTTCAAGTTCTGGCTTCATCAAATAGTTTTTTAATGTCCAGGAGAAACACTTAAAATGTGAGTCATTGCTGCTTCTGGCTGACTTTGGATGAACTAAAAATTACAGTGGTTGAAAGCATGCATTGACAAAGTCTTTAATAGGAAAATATTTTAGTATACTCTTGGTAGATTTATTTTGATCACCCAGGTTAGCCAGGCTGGTGGAAGCAGTAAGATTAGTAAAATAAACAAGTAGTTTCAGATTTTGAAAAATGAAATAGCTTTTTTCCTTTGCAAGCCTACAGCTGAAAAAAATTGTACAATAATGTTTTATAGTTTTACGTGGCAATGTTAGCATATTAAAACTTCTGGGGTGGGGTGAATTAATCAACTCCCCCAAATGTTTATATTATTTGCTATGATGCTTCCTTAGGGTCCTCTAATACTCTTGCTTTGTAGGTAATAGAAAATGAAGAGCAAAACTGTTAGCTCAGTTGCAGCCAGGTCCTCCGATTCTGCACGTGAGAAGTGCCAATAAATGAAAGTAGTGGTGCATCTGTTGGTGGGCACCTCCATTTTTACAGCTTTCAGTTATTTCCTTCTGAAAGTCTGTGGGGCTTAGATGCTTCAGTCACTGGTGCAACTCCAGGCATTCAGTTTGTTTTCTCTATTTGAGACCTCTTCTGTTGTACACAGGCACTTCTTCAGGTTGGGTTCTTCAGACTGAAGCTGCTGCTTTCCTCCTGGCAGTTGGCCTTTTCCCCACTCTTAATGGTTGCTTCAGCTCATATATCAGAAAATTATAAAACATTATTATTGTGCTCATTAATTTGTTGAGACCATCCAATTTATATGTTTGTCTTCTGTTTCTAAGGGCCATTTTGTTGTACTTAAAATCATCTCCACGACCCTCTGAGCACCGTTGTAAAAATCTTTAATGCACATTTTGTCTTCCAGATCTCACTGCTGATTGGATTCATCAGTGTGAATAACTCTCCGTGGACAGATTACAGTGCATACAGCTTCTTTCAGATTGTCACCATGTGCGACTTGGTTATGATTTTGTTCTTCTATATCACCCACATTTTCAGGATCTACAGGAAGCTCACTTGTGTTAGCTGGCCACTTGCGGTAAGCCTGTTACATTGCCTGGCCTCCTTGCCTCTCTTGGGGATTGATGTCTCAAGTCCTTGGTCCATTTTCTTGTGCTATCTCACAGTCATAAGCTGCTTTTTGTTTAATTCTTTTTTGTCTTGTATGCAAATCCTTCTGTTATTAGTATTCAGTTCAGCAGATGCTGTAATTGTAAGGTTTTTTTGGCTGATTTGGATCTGGTTTCACCCTCCTTCATGCAGATATAAATCCAGAATTGCTCCAGAGAAAACAGTAGTGTTATTCAGAGACAATCAGAAAGAAGCTACTGATTATCAAGCCTTCAGCAGATGGTCCTAGTTCAGGTCATGTAGTGCAGCTAAGGGATTGCTGAAGTATCAAATCATAACATTAGAATTCATGTACTACATCCTGTCCCAAAATAATTCTATGAGTGCTATTTAAGTCAAATATGTCTCTTTCTGGTATGGTTTTAGGTAACTTAAACAATGGCAAGAAATAGGAGCCTCAGCCTGATTGCCATAGCCTGACCATTCCTGGGATATCCTACAGGATGTTCCTGCCTCGTTCCCACACTTCCCGTACACATCCATCTCATATCCTAGGCAGAGAACTAACAAGCAGCATAGAAAATGTGGGATCTGAACTTTCTCAGTAGCTCTGGGTCAGGTCAACTAACAGAAGAGTTCTGCATCCTAGTATGGAATGATGGATTTTAATAACCTCTTAGAACTTGCCTCCCTTACACGTGATAGTTCCACAGCAGAAGGACCAAAGGAATGGGGAAAACCAACTAGAGAGATATAGAGGGAATTTGAAATCCAGTAATTGGTTGGATGGCATTTAATGGAAGCTGTGTAAGTAGTTTACAGATCTAAGATAACAGTTTGTCCATCGATCCACTTCTAACCAGAGAGAAAAATACAATTTTCCTTTTAGCTGAAGAATATGGTTAGATTTTTTTATTTTTAAATGTATGCCAACACTACCTGTCTCTAAAGGGACTTATTTTTCTGTAAATAATATGAATACAGGTATTGAAATAAAGGACTGAAGTAAGGTAATAAATGACAGTTTTGAAAGCAGCATTTAATGTGTGCATTGTTGTAACAGGACTATGCCATTTTGGCCTCTGTATAGGCTGCTTTTGTTTTTTCATTCTGTGTTTAATCATTCCTCACTGTTCCAGAGCCACTAGTGAGTTTAAGGCAGTGAAGTTTGTGGCTGCTCAGCTTCAAAGAGTTTTATGGGATGTGATGCTTGAACACTGCTGCTCTTTTACAAAATAAATAACCTCCTTATCAGTCACACATTTAGGTATCTTTGGAACAGAACAGGGAGACGTGAGAGACTTTGGGAAACTACAGCTGGCATTCAGATGAGTTCCCTGGCAGGATTTCTACATTGCAATCAGGGGTGTGATTTGTACTCAGTGAAGTTGCAGTAGTTCAAGGGGTGGTTCAGCGCTGACACCTTTTAAAGCTTGGAAGTATTTCTCCAGAGGGGCACTCTCCTGGCCCTACCAGGGGTTGGTTCTCCACCTTATTTAGCCTTTGATGGTTCTGCTGCACCTCTGCCCATCCTTCAGACTCCTCTAAAGTGGTGGCCTGTGTACAGAGCTTTATTTACTGTCTCTAAGGAGGCAATGGCGTGCCTAATTTGCCTGCTGTGTCATGGACCAGAGAAGCTTCCTTATGGAAATAATTTATTGTAGCAAATGCAAGGGTTGGGATCCTGATTACCTGAAATAGGGTTACAAATGAGGAAGGCAAATTGCTGTCTCAGAACCTACTTTATGGCAAAAATCCTTCTCAGCTGTTCATAAGCATCTGAGCAGAGTGACACTGATTTGATAGACGCTTTATCTTCTGGGCTTTCCTTGAACAATTTCCTTTGGGGACTGTATTCTGTCTTGTGTTTTGAGACAGAATCTCCCCTTTCCCTTATACATGGCACTTGCTTTGTTCACTTTGGTAGTGCAGTGAGGATAAAGTAAGCAGATATCCCCCTGCCCACCCCAACCATGCACAAGAAACAACCCATGGTCAGTGTGCAAACACAGACATTGGTTGCCATAAACTTTGTGAGGATTGAAAATATCTATCTACAGATAACCCCTGCTTGTAACAAGGCAAAATTGACTCCTGGTCTGATACTCATCACACCAGAGAAGATCTTAAGTGTGATGCCTTGGTGATCTCCCAGAAAAACCTGTGCCATCATGTTTTGTTGCGGTTGTGCTTTTTGTGGCTTCCCTCCTGTTTGGAGTTTTGGATGATCTAAGTTGTTAGTAAATCCAGCAGTAGATCCACTGCTTCCTTTTTAAGGTTATCAGAAGTAGGAGCATCCACTTATGCCATTTCACATAGACTATAGAGAAATATGTCTTTAAGGCTTCTTCCTTCCTCCAGAGCCATCCCTTTAAATAAGGTGCATACTTGGTGCAATAAAGATACATGTATCATCCCCACTAATGTACCATGCTGAATTGAAAGGATTGCATTCATACCCACTAAATCTTATTCCAGTGACATTAGCAGACCTGAAGATTGTCCCCCTTTCCTTTTTTGAACAGAAACTGAGGTTTGGCACAAAATCCACTCACAAGGTGGGTTGTTAGGGAGGGTTTTAATATTGTTTTGCCTTTTCTCTTCTTTTAGTAGTGTTTTGTTCTCTGGGTTTGAGTCACTTCTGCCAAATTCTTTGCTTTCGCAGGCATATCACAATGCTTTCCTGCTAAGTTACCCTTCTAATGCAGGCTGTGTTGTCTTCACAGGAGTTCCTTCATTACTTAATCGGTACAATTCTGCTCCTCATTGGATCGATTGTAGCAGCAGCCAAGAGTTACAATGTGACTGGACTTGTGGCTGGAGCGGTAAGACTGTGTTTATTAGTCTTGACGTTTTTAAAATTGCAATATATATTAAGTAGGGCATTGGAAGGCTGCTACTTGTACTTTTATTTTCTTACAGACTTGCCTTGCTTGTGTCTTGGTTGGGTGAACTACTGCCTAGCTCATTTCAGTGAATGTTCTGTAACACAGTGCCAACAAAAATATTTTGTTGTGAGACTCCAGACTCACCGCTGAAGTGGGTATTTGTCCTGTCAGAGTGTTAAAACCAAAGGCTTCTGCTCTAACTCATAGGAACTAATGTGTTTAGGGGAAGAATTAAGACAATTCAGGTTTGACAAAAGGTTGCTGTAGCTGGAAGTTACCTAAAGGATTGCACCCCAGTCTTTGTCTTTTGACACCTCTTGCTCCTGAACACAGAACCCTGTTCAAGATAATTTCTCCTGAGCTAAAACCCTCTGAGGCCCTGCACTGACCTTCTGAAAGCTGCTCTCTGCCTCTGTTGGCTGGGAGGGCTTTGTAGAGAGAGGCAGGACTTAGGAGTGTGGGTGACAGTATTTTCACAGCAGCAGGACCAGAAATACAACTCCTCCAGAGTAATGAATTGCTTTCAGAAACTTAGTCCAGATGATGCAAACAGACTAAAACACTTACCTGACTTGTTTATTTGGCAGACAGCAGGGAAAGACTCGTTTGAGTGGAGCCGTAAAAGAACAGTAATCAGAAGTGCTAGAAACAGTCTTTTCTTTGTTGCAGAATCCTAGTGAGAAGTTTCGAAGGTGAGACTCCATGGTGCTGTCCAGCTTTTTCTCCCTCCTTGTATATGACTCACAGTCTATCTTTCAGTTGCTGTTTTCACAAGACATAAGCTGCTATTATACTACAGGAACTTTTTTTTTTTTTNAGTAAAAAAAAAACCACCTTTTTGGGTCTGTTAATCTCATAAAATATGTAGCTGAATATACAAGAGTGTCCATACATGCAGTGAATATGTGTCATCTAATGTTCTGTAAATATTTGTGGTTTGTTTGCTTTCTCATCCAGACTTTCGGGTTCCTGGCTACAATACTTTGTATTTTAAGCATGTGGTCATCCTACAAGGTTTCGTGCATCACGCAGTCAACAAGTAAGTATCATGCTTGGTAACTGCCAGAATGCTTCCCAAAATGAATATTTGTATCTTCTGCCACAGGGCTGTGCTACCTGGAAGGATTTATTAATGTCTTGGTGGTTGTTACTCAAAATTACTCACAAAGCAATAACTCCATATTTTCTGTCAACACAGACATATCACAGCTAATGACAGCTGTTAGCAAATAACTGCAAGAGCAAAATAACCTGCATCTAGCAAATACTGAACATATCAACACTTTCTTGTCTCCCTCCCCCACCCCCTACCAAAAGAAGGTTTCCTGTGTGCTCCTGAATAAATTAGATCAATTTGTTTGTAGCAACACAAGTGACACTGTCTTCCTTTTCAAAGATGCATCCGTGTGACTCCATCATCTGTGCAAGACGTCTGCCTTACACAATAGGATACCAAAGAGGAGTGTCCACTGCCGAGGAGAGAGCATGGGTATTTTGTTACTAGCCTGGACAGCTGGTAGCTTTGGAAGATCCACTTGAATGCCTATGCAAAACAACATTGTGAACCAAAGTATTTTTGCTCCCCCCACTTCTCCCCACCCAAAGAAGTTTGTAATGGAGAACATGCTCGTTTTGGAGAAAGACAACTTCTGACTCACAAGCTGAGCTGTGGTCATTTCCAGCTATTTGCAATCAGTGCATTTAAAACTTGGACAGTCATTTGGTTCTCTTCGCAGAGGGATGGAAAAATTGATTCTGATTTCATCTATCTGTTTACACGAGGGAAATCCTGCAAATTCCTACCTAATACTTAACTTCCACGGATGATTTGTTTAACAAAGGAATTGTTGCAAACTGATTTGTGCCTAGATAAGCTGACCCAAGTCTTTGTTACCTCATTCTATTAGAACTATGGACTTTTTCAAATATCAGCTCAGCCAGCATAAAAAAATTACAAACTACAACTTGAAAACATCACTGCAAACACTCCCTCCTAGCCCCAACAGTACATGATGAAATTGAGGACTTTCTCCATGAATGTTTACAGATTATTAGCAATCAAAGATTATTCTTAAGAACTTCTCTTTGCCAAATACAGGAAAATATATACCCAAGAATATATGGTTAATGTTTTGTGGGATCTTTTTCTTTTCCTTTTCACAGTAAGATCTGTTCTGTAGAAAATTTCTGTGCATTTCCTATAAATTATTCTCTTTGGAATTTAACAGTGTTTATGGAAAGCCCATTGTGAATGGAGCAATGTGTTTCTTCCTCTTACATGTGGTTTGTCTCTGCCTCACCTGGAATCCGTGCTCTTGGAGACTCTGCTCAGAGTCTGGACAGACAGAACAGTTCAGTTTTGTCCAATCTGGTATGGTCATGAAGTTCTATGTAACTTCAGTGCTGAGACAATACCTTCTTGGTACCTTTGTCTTTCCTTCTGCAGCCCTTCTCTGGTGAGCTGGAAATTCTTTACAGGGAAAAAGGAAGCTCAGGTCCCTCTTTCTCCTTGGTGCTTCTCCTTTCACATCTAGCTGTGAAGTAGAACTTGTAAGTTGGTTTCTTCTGTCAAGACAACTGCCTGATGGTGCAGCAGAAGTAGGATTTACACAGTTTACCAGGGGCAGTCTGGAGGAAAAAGCATTTTCTGGCCTGCTATATATTTTTTTTATTTGTATGAAATCCTGCATCAATACTGCGAAGTAATTTAATGGTCCTCTCAGAAAATTCTTTTTGTCCCTTGTAGGAGGTCAACATACATTGCTATTTGTTGCCACCTAATTTTTTTCCTCCCATCTGAATATATGCATCTTAACATTCTTTTAAAACCGTTTGACAAGAGAAATCAGCCAACTGCTGGTGTTAAAACTTTTAAGTAAATGAAAATAATGGAGCAGATAACCTGAAGAGGTAGGAATCCCCCTCCTAATGGTGCACAGTTTCTGTGATTCTTCTTGCTATTCCTTTCCATAAGTGCCCTATTTACACCAACCTAGAGCAGGAAACAATTTGAAAGTGCAAAAGTCTGCTGCTTGTGGATGTAGGTACACATATTGACTCCAAGATAATCTGCTTTAACATTAATATAAAGGATTACTCAAATAAAATTACATAGCAGGCATTTATATTGTTACTAATTTCATATTGACTATTTTTTATTTCTTTACAATGTCCAACTCTGGCCTGCTTTTCTGCCCCATATTTTCAGATGATATGTTTTGTGTTTGGTCAGAAATGGGCCATTTTTTGATTTTTAACAACCTGAATTGAGCATGTCTCAAAGGCTCCCTTGCTTAAGAGAACAAGCATTCTTCTGAGCTAGAAATCTACTCTTAGCTGTGTGAATGACAGTTAAGGCTTCCTTACCCTACCAGCACAGGACCAACCAATGGTCATATGGGACAAGGAACTTCATTCTGGGCACTTTGAGTGATATCTGCAGAAGAAGATACACATACAGACACACACACACACACAGATATATGTGTAATTTTTTGCAACGGGGGTGCTTGATCACCAGTGCCCCTGCCAAGACTTGACTTAACTACAGTTTTTGGAAACCAGCACTCTGACTTCAATTTGGACTCATATGGTAGCTATTTAAGGATACAACCTCTTCTGTTCCCCCAGAGAAAAAAAGTTGGGTACTATTTCTCTTTCACCTCCTCAGATAGACAGTAGAAACATTCCTTTAACCTTTAGTCCCTCCTTGGCAATCCTGTGGGAAACCAGTATTCTGCTGCAGAGGGTGTGAATGCAGCTGAGCCCTCAGCCCTGCAGTGGGAGAAGCACCTGCTAAAGATTGAGGCTGACGCCTGAGATTGCTCTGAAGAGAAGGCTGTTTCCACTTTCTGCTGGAATCATGCCCCCTCTCCTGGCACTACACTGCATTATCTTCCAGCCTCTCACATCACTGTCACTTGTCAACATAAGGAGGACGGAAAAAAAAATTGGGGAATTTCTTGCAGTCTGGCAACCAGAGCATTTCTGATCTGTGTTCTGTGATCATCCAAAGAATATGTTTTGCTGCAAGTGCACTTGTTTATTCAGATTAAGAGAAGTAAGCTACAAGTGCCCTTTTGGGTTTTGTGCCTGTCGACAGGGCTGAGGTGTGCCTGCAGCTTTTGCTGTTATGGCAGTGCTGGGTCCACAGACCCACCAGATGCTCCTAATGCGTGATGCTTTCAGGCTGGAAAACTGACATCTCTGCTGCCAAAGTTTTCTTGCTTTCCCCAGATCCTCCATGTGAAGCATGTCTACCAAGAAAAGCGCAGATTTGCTAATATCACCAGCTCTACTGGGGGTCTTTGAATGACAGCTCTGTCTGGCAGGGAATTCAGCATCTCTCTCCTGTAGCTCTGCCAGCAAAAGTGTTTTAGGTTTCCTTCAGTGTCAACCTGGTTCTGAAAGCTCCATCTGCCTGCAACTTTGTCAAATATGGGATTCCAGCTGTTTTAGAAATAAACTCTGTTCGCTGTTTGGGTGATGTAGAGAATCTGATTGTTGTCCTGTTCATTTTTTTTCCTTCCTCTGCTACAGCAGTGACTTTCTCTCTGGGGAGTGTCAGGATACATCCTGTAACTGGAGGACAATAGGTAAGAGCCACAGAAAAACCTGGTCCCTTGCTGTTGTGTTTGGATGTGCCAGTCTCCAACTCTCCCACCCAAAAGTTGTCTGTCCCCTTCAGCTCCAAGATGAGTGTAGTATATCCTTTGAGCTAACACAGGTAGAGTTTGGGCTTCAGTTTTTACTCAAAAATTAAAATGTAAATGTTAGGAGAAGAATATTGGTAGTACAAACTGTTTCATACTGTGAAAAAAACCCAAACCCTCATGTTTGAGCTCTGGGGGCTTAAAGTAAGTTAGAGAGTGAATAGTGGTTTTGTTGGGTAGAAACTGGCAAAATGAGAAGGGGAAGTGAAAATCTTAAAAAGAGGAAGGGTGGCTTTGAAAAGCTTGAGGACCACAATGCTGGATAAAGACACTGCAGGCTATGTGACAGCCTGCGTACTTTTTATGTTGCTGAGAAATGGTTGTGTTTTTCACTCTTTGGAAACAAATCACTGTGTGGGGTTCAGAGGCAATAGCAGGACATTAGGATAATAACCCTTTATCAGTTGTGTGTGTTTGTGGTAGGGGGTGTTAAGTGATACTCAAAGAAGGGGACTAGGAACTTCTTAGGACAAAATGGAGCAGGAAAATCAGGTGCAAACATTAGTAGAAAGCTCATGAGGGGAGGAACTAATGTGAGTGCATTAGAAATGGTGGCAGATATCAACAGGTTCTGGCTGTTTCAGTAATTAAAGGGCAAACCCACCTGGAGTGATAGAAAAGTCTCTTTACTGCTTGCCTGCACTTCGTAGCCTGTGTCTAGCATTTTCATGTTCAGTTAAAGCTGCAGGAGGATGCACAAGATCTGACACAGAAGCTGTGCAACATGGCAGCAAACTGCCTGATGCTCTGCTCTGCTTAACTTAAAATTGCTCGGGGCTCCACTGTTCTTAGGGACAACATGGAGCAAAATGTTGCTGCTGAGGCTGTGTGCTGGCCAGTGGCCTTGGCCATCCCTCTAGCTTGGGGCAAAGGACAGACCTGCTTTTAGACTGAGTGCCATCTGAAAGCCAAGGAAAGCTGCAGTTTGCTGGGCCCTACAGATGAGATTGACTCTGGGCTGCATCCTGTAGGTGCTGCTGGTTGTGTGAGACATGGTGGGGGAAGTGGGTACCTGAGAAAGGGTCTGCGGAAAGCCCACATCCTGTTCTTTCTGCCTGCAGGGATTTAAAACCCAGGTGTCAAGAGAGAGCCCTCACCAAAACCCCTATGGTTTTCTCAGGACACCCCCTTGTTGGGGCTGTATCAGGTTTCAGTCTGGAGCACAAGTGCAAGTGCCAAGTTCTTGGCTTACCTTTTACTCCTCTGCAGACACACAGGGCTATGAGGCCACCCTGTTGGGAACAGCCAGCCACTGCTTCCAGTTCCCGATCCCAGGGCTTCTTTAACCCTGCTACAAGGAAGCAGGTCAGAAAGTCACTCTGGTGCTTGTCATCTTCCTCTCCTGGAGAAGGACAATTACTTTTTTTCCAGCACAAGGGCAGCTGGAAAACAGGAAGAACAGCAAGTGCTGTTGGCTGCTCCTGTCTGTCCCTTCTAGAGGTCACTGATTACCCTCAGCTGGCTACTGCAGGGTTTGTTTCTGTTTTGCCTGTCCCTGAGACCAGGGTCCATTGGCCCCAGCCAGTCCCCTGCACCAGCACTCTGTTTTCTCACTTGTGTGGCAAGTACACACTGGCATTTCTTAGTAGAGACTGACCAGTATACAGCGAGTTCCCACCATCCAGGGGCTTGCATAAAAGTTAAAACAAGGCCGTATTTCTAAATAACTGATGATTTATCCCCTTATCTCATATCTGCACTGTTTTACTGTGTAAATGACTTACTGATTTATTAAGTATCAAACAAGTTCTAATCACCTGCTTCAACTGGTCCCTCTGTCTTGAAGCAGTTGGCAAAAAAAAAGAATCTGTCTGCTTTTTTGCCCTCTACTGCTCCCCGAGCTGCTCTGACAGTGAAAGTGAAGCTATCTGTCCATGCTCTTCATGCAAGTAGGAAGATTGAAAGATAGGAAAAATAAGAAAAAATTAAGTTTCAGCATTACAGGGGTGTCCTGCCTCGAGGGTGATGTGGCTGCCGAGATGAGCTTTCAGTTTTACATGGGGGCAGAATTTAGATACCAAAATCCTTGCCATTGTTCTGGCTTAGTGCTATGAAAGCCTGGATTTAACAAGCCAGTGTTGAGTAGCCAAAGGCTATGATATTGTGACTACTTGTTATGTGCTGTGGGGAACAGTAGTGTGATAGAGAGGGGTTATAAAAAGGAGGATGAGGAGAATCCTGCCTTTTGGGGTGGTGAGGAATAAGGGCTAGAAAGATAAGTGCAGCTGAAGCAGCTAAAAATCCGGGAGCCACTGCAGAGTAGCAGCACTACCACACCTTTCCTGAGGGAGCAGCTCAGAATAGTGCTGTTCCCTGGGTTACTATTTTTATATTTTCCTGCATATAACACCACCTCCAGCAGCACCTGGTTTTTGCATATTGCTGAACTACAGCTCTACAGAAGGCACATAAGATAAATACTTTCAAAAGCAGTCTTCTCACTGTGTAAATGCTAACTGACTCTCAGGTGAGATGTGTGTTTGAGCAGAGCGTGCCCTTCAGACCACCAGCCAGCCATGAAGGCCAGAGCTTTTAAAGTGAAAGAAAGGATTAGGATACAGATAAATTTACTACAATTAAAATGTGTTTTTGTTAATTCTGGCTTGGACCAAGTTGAATTCAGAGTGCCCAAGATAATGTAATATGTATAATTTATTGCTCTTTAGATGTTTACAGACCTAGAATAACAGCAATACAGAAACGATCATTTGAAAGGAATAAACTGTAAAGCATTAATTAATTAATAATTGCTAAAGCATTAGCAAAAAAGAGCAGTCCTGCCCTCCTCACTGTGACAAGGAATTCTGCCAGTAGTGTGAAGTAACACACGACTGCACAAATGTCCTGGTGCCAACACTGTTCTACAAAGCCCCCAGGTTACTCTGACTGGCCCTGAAATGATATCAAGCCTGCCTGGCATGCAGAAGCACTGCCACATACCTCACCTTCGGAGCAACTCTCCTGGATGACTCCAGAGAGGTGTGCCCACAGTCTGGGAACGTGCAAAGGCAGACAGGCAACTGTGCAGCAAGCCAAGCACCTGGGGAAAACAGGGAATAATAGCATGGTTGAAGAGGAACAGGCTGAGTGCTCTCTGCTTTGTGTGGGGGGTATGTGCAGAAGAAAGCGATCTGTGGTGGCGAAGGAAACACCTGCATGTTTCTGTGGCCAATGAAGGGGCTACCAAAAGGCCAAGAAGAGTACACCAACTTTCGAAGTGGAGCTGGCATCTGTGTCAGCGACGTGGTCGGCCAAGCACAGTGGCTGGGCATTCCTCCCCACAGGGGTGAACATCCCCAAGCCACTAATGTAGAGTCATTGCTAAATTAAGTATGTCTGAACCACTTGTTCATTCCTTGCATGTTTGCACTTGTGCAGAAAGAGCAACAGCAGACAGGCAGCCCCCTTGGCATAGGAAGAATACAGACACCTGGGGAAGAAAACTCCACAGGTGTAGACTCAGAGGCACCTAACCCTTTGGCAACACAAGGTTAAATGAGGAAGCACTCGTTCTGCACCTATTTTTATAGCTCAAAGAGAGTAAACACCATTCTCCCAGGAAAAAGCACAGTGTGTTTTGGAGCCTCTTTGCATGGGACTAGCCTGAATACCCAGCCACTCTCCCCTGCACATGCAGTGAAGAAAGAGAAGGGCAAGAGTGAATCACAGCAGCACTTACTCAGAGTGCAGGAGTCACCCTTCCCCTCTGATTCATCCTCTAGATGTGCCTCTTCCTCCCTCATCTACCAGGGGAGCTTGGCCTCTCAGCTGGAACATCTCAGGTTAGAGCTGAGGAGAGACCCATGAGGAGCTGGGGAAACACCCACCTTTTAATTCCAGCACTTGCAACTGAGCACTTAACAGAGCTGATGCTGTAGTTGGGTGGATGGGAAGGGACCAGGCTAGGAATGTGATGCTACCTCAAAGCCTGTAGCTATCCAAAAGCATCCATTTGCAGCTTCCTTCTTACATCTGCAGGTCAGCTGTGATGGTAGGGTATGATTCCCCCTTCTCTCCCAGTACAGCCCTGCCAGCACACACAATTACACTAATACAACTTTCTTTTATTAAGATTATTGGGGGTTGTATGAGGTGGACTGGTGCTGGTGGCTTTGCCCCACCAAGAGTACAAAGCACAGCTCTTTTGGTATAATAGCTCCTTTAAACCAGAAGAGCTTTGTCTGTTGAGCACAGTCTACTGTTATTTCTACATCTGTAAATCACTCTTAACATAAAACTTAATGATCTGTATCCCCCTTTTTCATGAACCCCTGCCAAACAAGAGCACAATGCTGCAGCTGTGGCTATTAAGCTATGGTGGCAGCAAAGCAGTCCATTAATACCTCATGCTCAGCAGTTCATGATGCATGAGAGCTGAATAATTATGCCCTTGTTACCCTCAAATGAGAGGCACAATTGCCAGAAACAAACATTTACAATTTTAAAAAAACATGTATCAAGTCAAGGACAACATTGGTTCATTCATAAAACAAGCCCTTCTGATCAAGAGGACTATGAGGCAGAAAACAGGCGTACATTAATGAGACACTTGTTTCTAGAGCTGTATTTTACCCCTTCAGATAGACCTCTGTAGCCACTTTATGCCAGTTGTTTTGAGAAACTAGCAGGCAGAACTTTAACCAAAGCTCTTGTTGCTATGAATTGCTCTGATACGAAGGTTTGGTTCAGATTTGAGGGAGGGGAATGGGGAGCAGGGCTTAAGCAATATGAATATCAAAACCCAGTGATCTGAAGGACTTGAAGCCCAGCAGACAGGCAAAGGAGACTGAAAACAGGTGTTAACAATGAAAATAGGAGTGGTACGTCTGTCCTCCTTGCTAAGGATGCCTTGCTGCTCACACCAGGATAGCAACTTCACACCTTTGGTTAGTGGAGTGCAAAGACCACAGAACAATTAAGTAACTGTCTCTTCCTTACCAACAGCTCAACACGAGCAGGGATTTCAGAATCATGACTGCACTGGTATTTCTGGAGGAGTCACAGCTGGTGCAAAGGAAGTAGTTAAAAGGAGGTCTGCAGTGCAGACAGATTTGTATTATTTTGAGCAACATTGTACCATTCCCTAAGCAAGAGTAGAGCATATGGTAACAGAAAACCTGTTATGCTCTTTGTCTTACAATATTATGCTTTCAGTGAGTCCAAGTGAGCACTAAAAACAGAGCTCTGAAGTACACACCAAGCTTAGCACTGCAAAACAGTACATGCAGCACATCTAGCAACACATACCTGACTGGGTATTTGCTGTCCTCCTCTGGCTGCACGAGTCACGCTGCAGAAGTATGTGCTTATGCTGTCACCTCCTTGTGAAGCTCTGACTCTCACCCCAGGACTTGCCAACTTCAAAAGAGCCAAGTCTGGTTTATTTCCCCACCAATAATTCAGCCAAGAGATAACAGGTCATAAGAACAGAGTAAGTGATCGAGGCACACGGGCTCGTCAAAGCAAGTTTCACTGGGATGCCTGAAGAGGACTGGAATTGCAGTAAGTCCTGTGTGGCATGCTTCACAGCTCTGTCTGCCAACACCTCTGGTTGTGGGCCCTGAGTGTTTTTCCAGCATGCATAATTCACATTTTTTGATAATAAGCTTCCCTTGTTTAACTTCCCAAGAGTCCAGGAAATGCTTAGGTACTCCCCACTCCCTTCCTCTCCCACAAATGATCCACAGACCCTTCACTGAAAACCACAGTGTAGTACAGACCACAAAAATCTCCAATGTCACAGTGCAGCATTGTAGGTGGCAGGCATCATCATGCAGCTGAAGCTAGACTCTAGACTTGAATTTTTAAAAACATCTATTGACAGGTTACAAGACAAAAGGAATATATGTAAAACCCTTTCAAACTGCTCAGGTAAAGTATCTCTTTGAGACAATATTCATCTCATTATACTATCAAAAACCCTCAGGCTACATTTTGAGAAATAAGCATATGATTTGAAGCAGCATCCCTAAAATAAACAGTTCAATTTATAGCCACAATGACAAGGAAGGGCACAGAGGCTTCAACTCCACTGAAAATACCTGTGGCAAGAGGGTGAAGTCCTCCAGACCAAATAATTTCAATCACAGGATCATCTTCGCCCTCTTGTGGGCAAACTTCCCTCCTGCAGCTTCTCAGCAGGTTCCTGTGCAGACATGAACAATTCAAAATACACTGCTGGCCTTCCCTGTGCTTCCTTCCGCAGGCAAAGAATAGCTATTCCAAATCCAAAGCCCAGCCAAGCAGTGAACCCTTCCTGGTTCCTGCACAACAAAAGCTCTGTGACAGAGCAGGTGGCTGACTGTGCTCCTCACTCTAAGGAGAAGCCCATCCCAAAGCAAGGAAATATGTACATGCCTTGAACAATGGATGGACAGACAGCAGAGACCAGGTGGTGCCTGTGCACTCACAAAGATGATTAGACCATATTCTGCCTGGCTGCACTATTCAGGTAATTTACAGTAAACTAGTTTGTATTACACTCCTGAGAAAGGAGTTGCCATGCCTTAAACTGTGTGGTCATGAATGGAATCGTTAAATCTAGGACTTGTGAGTTATTTTCTCATGGTGTGTAAATGCACCACAGACAAACCCTTTTAACACAACATTTTGCTTCAATTGCTTTCTTGCATCTAGTTTTCAGGTGTAATTAAAAAGCATTTAGAGACCTTTTTCCCTTATGAATCCTTACAGTTACATTCATCTCTGGCAATTTCATCACAATGTCACCTTTAACATTGCAACATAAAGGAAAACATACTGTGGCATGCCAACTTCAGTGCCAACAACGAAGGAACTGTTATTCTCCTCCTGTGTATGAGATGACCACCAGGAAATAAGCAATCTGTATTATTATGAGACCAAAAAAGCACTACCCTGCCAGAAAACATGCGGGTTTATTTCCTTTCCTCACCCCCTACCACTGATAATCAGCCAAACAATTTTTAAAGGATCCAGTGGCTCTCCCTCAGCCAAGTCACTCCGTCACCTGCATTTTTCTACACCAGGATAAATTGTTTGCTCTCAACACCTTTTGCTAGGTCTTGCTCCTTCCTTTAGCAAGTTGGCCACTTTACTTATTTTAGCTCCATGTAATCAAGACAAAAGGAGAGCAGCACTTGGATTCTGCTTGTCACAGTAACCTACAGATCATGGTATGTAAAGGGTACTGCAAACTTGTTTTGCTGGGTCCTGTGGTCAGGGGCAATACTGACTTTAACAGACCTTTTCTCGTGCGAACTTTCACTGAGAATACCCAACTTTGCAAGCTGGACTCGCTTCCCCAGTAACAGGCAAACACAATGCAAGCTCTTTCCTCCAAACCAATAACAAAGAATGATGTTATTTCCTATGGTTGGCTCTAGGAGAACTACATAGCAACACCAAATCATAGAAGTCAAAACAAAAAACACTTTTTATTAATATTTTATTTTAAAAATTATTACAAAATATTTTATAAAGTTCTTTAGATTCAGAAAGAATAATACATCAAAAGAGACCACAGGTTTAAAATGGAAAAAAAAAATTAAGCATTTAAAAATCATTTAGATGGAAATTCAATGCAACGCTGGCAACAAAACTGTATAAAAACTTTTATTTTATATATATAAAAATCACTGTATTATCATCCTGATTTCATAAACATTAAAAATGACTTAAATTCTCAAAGGTATTAGAAGTGATAGATAGTTCTGACCAGCATAAAATTTAATACCCATAAAACTGCTTAAGTTTACAGCAACAGACTAAAAGAGATGAATTTCCATCTTAAAGGCACCACCAGCATCTCGATTCGTTAAAATTTTATAGAACCTTTCAAAAATTTCACCAAGTATTTCCCTTCAGTGCAGAAAGCTTAGTTCTTTTATTGCACAAATTTGAACGAGGAGCACCGTGACAGCCCTTATGCAAAAACACCTTGTACTGAGCTCCAAGACCTGCATGAGATCACTCACTGCTCGTTCAGGTTGGGAGGTGCAAAGGCAGAACTGTAACAGACCACGACCCTTCCCTGCTATTTTGAAGCACAGAGTGCAGGCACTAAGGTACAATTCCGTCCCATACTCAGAACCAAAGGGCACTGTAGCACTGGTGATTTTAATGTGGGCTAAACGCCGAACAGATTAACATTCACAATCTACACAATGCCCAATGAAGTTTTTTAGTGCAGAAGCTCACAGTCCAGCCACTGAACAAGTCCTCATGTGTCTTGGAGAATCCTCTCCACTCCTTCTCAAGGCACTGTAAACAAAGCCTGAAAGTGGGTGCAGAACCTTTAAATATTTTTGGACGGGCTCCACTGGAGAACACCAAAGCTTTTATGTGTCTGAGCAGGCTTGCAACACCACTGCCAAGCACTGCGGTAAAGAATGGAGAAGACAATCCCTAGATATATGTACTGGGCCAGTTGCTTCTTTCCACAGGTTTTACTACCAGTTAAGATGCACAGAGATGGTTACTTTGCAAAAAGAAGAAATTTGAGACAGTTGCCTCTAACAGCACTTCTGCCAGAGTTCCCACCGCTCTCCTGAACTCCTAATCTACTTAAGCCAAAATCAGTCACCTTAATGGAAGCAATTTAAATAGCTGGTTTAAATAAGGTAGGCTGATTTCATCAGAAACAGGCTGGGAAACAAGCAAACCACTCTGCTGACAGAGCACGGGAGGGGTAGGAGACATCCAGCCACACACACGGAGCTCCTGCAGAACCAGACACTTAATGTGGCTCCACTGGCATTCTCTAGGATCAGCCTAATTAAAAGGCAGACATTTAAAGCCAGCACCTGACAACCAGAAGCATCAAAGGGGGCATGTCAAGACTGCAGGAGACCAGTCTGCTCAGCCACCGCAGCAAGAAACCCTCTCCCCCTCCTAGCCTGGGAGGGCAGAGGAGCAAGGAGTCATAAGGAAAGCTATCAGGAGGCTGATAAGGCAGTTAGGAAACCATCTGACAGAAGCAGAGAAAAACATACACAGTAGCAAACCTGCTTCTCAGCTACTTCAAAAAAGAGCAAAAGGAACACTGTATGAGGAGTTTAGGATTAACAGTACCATCGTGCATGTTGACCTACAGCTGGTTTGGAAGCAACAATTCAGCAACTGCCTTTAAACTATAACCAACACGTGACTTGCTTGTAGTATTTAACTACTACGTGACAGATCATTGCCAGGTAAGCTGCCAAGGCACAGAGATGACTTACAGACCCCTTTTGGTACCAGTATCTCCAATTCAGGAATAGACACCAATACCATAGCACTTGGTCTATAGAAAAACAAGCAAACCCAAGACCTCTACTAACATATTTTCAAGTTGAGAAAAACTACAGGAAAAATTACTTCCAGATAAAAGTCGTGCCACGGTGCTGCATTGCTTAATAAATATCAGCAGCACAATGTTGCTCTTACACTATATTTACAGCTATTAATTACCGATGAAGATTTAGAGACTATAGACATCTTGATGTGAAAAAAAATTCGGTAAAATCTTACACAATTAAAAAAAAAAAAAAAGGAAAAAAAGAAAAAACCCAAACCCTTAGAATTTTAATCACAGAGGCATGATCCCTAAAGTAAGACACTGCAGACCATAGCAGACATACTTCTTACTATGGATATTTTGTATCACCTGTAGCAACACTTGTAAACAAAACATCTCTATCCATTTGCCAGAGTAATCTATAGCAAGTTCTGTACACCTACACAGCAATTGAATTTTAGTGCAAATGAAGACTAATAAATAGACGGAAAAAAAAGCCAGTCCAAAGAGGATTTCTTCTTCACAACACAGGAAATTCTATGAAGGAAAGCATCTCTTTTATGCATACTCTGAAAGCAAGCTACAGCTTTAACTTAGTGCTTCACTCCACCTGCCAAAATTTTATATTCTCCAAGCAAAGTGTAGTGTTAGGCTTAAGTCTCAGGCCATAGAGAGAGAACATCACAAACTCACATTTATCAGAAAGTTGCAGCAATGGGAAAAAAAAAATCTTCAACCCACTATTACAGTCCTTTGTCTTACAACAGCTTCCTCTCCCAAATACAGCCTGCTCACCAATTTCTGGAGGGCTTAGTCTCAATACTGCCACAACAGGCTACAGGACTATGAACATGTCAGACTAGGGGATTGATGAAATGGAGTTTATGCCTAAAAGACACAGTAAATGTCACAAGCATTCAAACAAGAATTGTTTTTGCATAATCAGCTTTTTCTCATTTGCTTTGGTATTTTGGAACCTCTCCTGGTTTACAGCAATTTGCTCTGCTTTTGAAGGCTTTCCTCTCGGGTGAGGTGCAGCATGTTGCTTCTACCTCAGACCTCTGAAAAATGCTCTTTCACCACTTCATTTCTTTCACAGCCATCAACATTCTGTCTGACACGTCTGTCACTTGTATGAATATGTGTTGAAACATGTTGAAAGAGTAGTGTTTCTTGCAGACCTACAGACTCTCATATCCAAAACAAATCAAGGATACAAGTGCTAATTTACCTGTTTACCAATTGAGCTAGTCATATTTATAAACACAGAAAACGGTGAGGTTCATAACCATTCTGGCAAAACTTAGCATTATCTGTGCATGGACAAGCTGTATATGGTATTTACCTTGCAAGCAACATTCACCAGGATAGTACCAAGGGGCTGTAAGGCTTTTCCCCCTGATATTCTGATTTCTTCATTTGGGGTTACTTCATGCAGGTATTTATTTTATTCTATCACAGCTGGCCTTTCAGGTTTCTTCCTGCAACTTTTATAGCTTTTCAAACCATCTGAAAGAAGATTCTGGCATGCAAGTCCAAACTTTGACAACTACGAGGTGCAAAACTGTCTCAATATACCATTTATATTGCCCTCCCCACAAAACCCCTACAGTCATTCCAGTAAACTGATCTCCACAGAGAGAACCGAGACATGGGAATAGTTGAAAACCCCAAAAGCCCCTATGTAAGGATAAGCATTTCTGTAAGGTTCAAATTAGGTATCCCTTGCACATTCAGTTTGACCAAGTATGAAAGTGAATTCTGCTGTACTAATTTATAACTCAGAAGCATCTGGTCCATTTATACAGGAAATATCTTTAGGCTATATCTCAGAATTTATGCCTCAGACAGTAACCTGTTTTAGTCACCTCTTCCAAAATCAAATCAGCACATTGATCATTGTGTGTTGTCCTGAAATTATTCTGGTTAGACCCAAGGTTGTTTAGTGCATGTCACCTGGGCAGGTGACAAGACCAGGTATCAAGCAGGACCAGATCCTGTAGAGCATGCTAGAATTTCAAAATTTGTGATGAGCAATACATACATACAAAATTGATTAGAAAGAAAAGACAGTAGTTGTTACCTACAGTGCACTGGAAGTTCATTTTAGTTTGGTCCATTGAAGAAAAAAGGAACAATTTTGGGAAGTTAGCTTTGTTTATTCAGTGGCTGATTTTCTGTGGGACTCTGAGTGTTACCAGCATTTGCAGAACTTCCCGCAACGTTTTCTTTTTGCTTCTGAAGGTACATTATCATACCAAATTCAAGTACAAATGCAAGACTTGCAAAAAATCCAAATACCTGTGAAAGGGAAAGAAGTATGTGGTTTTAAAATGCATAAACAGTAACGGTATCCATGTGCTGAGATTTGCTGGACCACTTACATAGATTAATAACATATATATCAAGATTAGTCCTACTTAAATCAGTAGTTTCATTTAAATTAGAAACAGATCAGAATTCATAATTCTAGCACATGCAATGCAGAAGTTCTTACAGTTTTCATCCTTTTAATCAAGTGTGAACCCTTTACTGTGTTCTAAACAGCCCTTAAATAGTAAAAGTATATTACTTTTATTGCCAAAATCAGTTAGTAAAGCAGCACAGCATTGGTGATACAGCAGAGTATTTATCCAAGAGATGGCTGCTGATTAAAGAGAGTAAATGAAGAAGAGTAACCCATGGAGGGTGAAGGGAGATCAGATCTGCAGACCCTAAGCAAGTCCTTAGTGGGTCAGCAAGGGAGAACAAAATTACATTTTGTGAATGACATTTTGTTACTGGTCTTGACAAGATAGAGGTACGGAGAAAGCCGCTATGAGTACTTTCTTTCAAACAAGGAAAGAAACACATGCACTGTTATAACTACCTAAATTTTACACAACTGGTTTGGCCCAAAGTAATTTGCCACTAGTAAGTATGAAATCACAGTAGTTCATTTTTTTCCTGCACCAGAAGAAAAACCAAACACGAAAGACTTTATACTCAAACTATTAGGTCTGAATATATCAGCATCACAGAAGATGACTACACAAAAGTGTGCATCCCCAGTAGTTCATCCTGCCTGTGGAACAGAATTATCTTGCTTTCTTTTCTAACTCATTTTTTCTCATTCAAGAATAAAATCAAAATTTTATGTTTTAAACTAACATATTCACAATTCCAAGGCTACTCAAAAGTGTGAATGACAACCAAGGCAGCCCAAAGCCTCTTCAGTGTTCCCTGGGAGATGCATGCCCTGTTGCTCTACTACTTCTGTCACTGAGGAAACTGCATCTCTTACTGCAACCTGTGCAAGTCAGCACTCTCCACATTTGCTTTGGAATGCCTGGCAAAAGACACAGTTTCTTGCTGACTTTGGGAAGGGGTGGCATTACGACTGGACAAAAAAAAGGAATTTTAGAAACAAGGTATCAAGAGAATTGGAGAAGCTGCAAAAGATAACAGCATTGAAACAGCAACAGATGACAGGAAATAAAATGCAAGAGAACTCCCCAGGAGGCAAATGCTGGGGAACTCCAAGTACACAGAGTTTTCTAGAAATCCTTAGGAACGCTTACTCTTTGGATTTCCTATGGTAAGTTTCTGGAAGGTCTAAAATAGCTAATTCCTCCTGAAACACTGAGTTCTATTCCCTGCCCAGTTTCTTCCCTGCAAATTGAGTGAAGTCTAGAGGGCAGAGAAATCAACATACCACATATTAACAAAGTAACTTACACATGCAGCACTTTCAACAGAAGAGCCAGAGCTGGTCACAGCAAACACTATTGATGCTAACAGAAACCAGGCACCTATGATTGGCATGACCCAAAAATTCTGCAAATATAAAAAACCCTAATGTTATTGAATTGTAGATAGGTTACCTGAAGAGAACAAACATCATAACAGCAGCTGAGTTAACCTGCCAGTAAACTGAAGTTTTGAAACATCATGCTGATGGAAACTTCAGAAAATACACTTTACAACTACATTCATAACAACATTCAACATTATCAGCTATTTGGTCATTTTTTAACTATAAACTACTTTAACCTATCCCTTAAATGGAGAAGAAAAGAGGATTCATTCCCCATAGCCTTTTTACCCCACAGCAGTCTTTATGCACTTTATCATTAAAAGAAATAAATTTCCTTACCAGCTTCTCTACTTTATCTTCCCCCAGTCTTTCATATACATCAGTGCAATACACACACAGAATCAGGATGCTCAAGAAAAAGGCATTGCAGCTTGTGAATTCAAAGAAGTAAAGTCCACTGCAATTGCTGCAATCCTCCACAATTTCTTCACAAATTACAGCCACGAAAGAGAAAACCTGCAAACAAATAACATACTTGAGTTGGGGCAAGTCTCTAATATCTTCAGGAAACAGACACCTCTGATAAGAACATTAATAAAAGCAGCTGTGAGGAAAATCCTCCATCTCCAAAAAGCCTGGTGAAATGCTGCCCTATTTTCTTACAGGCAGAAATAATTATATAACACGGTTTACACTTGCTGTTAAAGGTGGTTGATAAACTACACTTAGGAAAGCTGAGCACACTGCCAAACCCAAGCTTCTTGGTTAAACAGTCAACATGCATGTTTTGTGGTTTTGTGCAACTGCCAGCTGGAAGCAGACAAGGAAGGCAGCATGGAGAGCACACATCCTGCTCAGAACAAGCAAAAATGCTATTGCTGACTACTTACAGCTGCACTCAGGTTTAAATACATTTGGGTCCAGGGCAGTGGGGGAAACTGGGCAGCACTGACACACTCAGCTACCTCCATAGAAGTTCAGAGCTCATGTTACCTTGCTTGATAAAACTTCAGAGAAGGTACATGTAGCCAATAGCTCACATGCTTATGACCCAGGAGTGACAGAAGTTCAACTGTTCCTGCAGGAACCAAAACTTCAAACTATGTTTAAGCTATGTTGGACAATGTTTAATCTATGCAGAAGTTTACTTTCACCTTCCTGCCACAGTATTTTTTGAGGAAAGAACATGAGTTAATCTCTACTGCTGGATTTTCTACTATTTTATTGTACAAGAAAGAATATTGTTTTATTTAACTGTTCTCTTATTTTGGCCACTTCCTGCTAGTTTCCTTCATCCTATAAAGTTAACACAGCTTTACAGACCCCTTTAGTATGGAGTTCACCAAATTAAAACAAAACTAGTAGTAGGACTCAGACTGTACAGTGATAAATTTGAGACTGATATAAGGATGATGATCATACTTTCAATAAGAGTATATGAGCAATAATGAGGTTGAACAGCTCTTCTTCTAAAAAAAAAAACAAACAAAAACCTCAAACTAAAATTCAGAATTCTTGGAAAATAACCACCCATCTTTGGTTTCAGTTTTCTGACACTAAAAACAAGAACAACAATTCAGCAGCAGGAACTGTAAATTTCCCCAGCTAAGCCAGATCTCAGAAGGGCATTTCAAAGAATCATGTTTTGAAAACATTACAATCATGTAAAGTAAACTGGAGTTCCAAAAGGGAAAGAGCCCAAGCTGGGAAGCTGCAGTATTACTATCAGGCCTCCACATTCTTCCCTCCTCTCCTGCAGTGACTGGCAATGCAAACTCCCCACCAGCCCTCACACCTAAACCAGTGACTACAATGGTTGTCCAAGGAATGTTTTGAACTCTGAATTTCCAATTTTTGTGTATTTATTTGCATTTCAAAAGATCTGCTTACAGCTGCATCCAATGACTTTCAGTTTCAGTTTTTTCACAAGGTTAGCTGTGAGATATGTTTTCATGTATAGTGCTATTTCTTTTTACAAGCACTGAAAACTGAATGCCACTGCTTTCACCTGGGCTGGAACAGAACAGAAAGGAAATAAGCTTGTTTTTAAATGAAGGTATAAGTCCAGATAACCATAATACAACCTAAATAACTGAAAAAAGCCTCTCCACTGAGTGTACAAGCAAGCTGGAAAGAATTCCACTCAAAGAACAGTTATAAAGGGTTCTGTGTCAAATACATGAGATTTCAACTTTTTATTAATAAGTTGGATAATAAAATAGAGCATATCAATAAAAAAAACTTTGCCTTCAAGATCTCTGATGAAGTTCTTTGATTAAGTTTGTGTACCAATAACACACTAAGAAGTTGTCAGAGAGTTCTGCTTGGATTTCTTAATTTGCTTCTTGATATCTCTTGCTATCTTGATATCTGTTGATATGTAATCATTTTATTTTAGTCGATGAACCCACCTATCTAAATGATCTGTTTATCAGGGACAGCCAGTAGATCTTACCTTATTAACCTTCAGTACATGAAGTAAAAGTTTATGTCCTATTATATTGACTGAAAGCATTCTTGGGTGTGATTTTCTTAAATACCCTTAGAAAATATTATTTTTGGCAGAGTTACCACTACCTTTACCAGCACTGACGAATACTACGTTTTTGGTTGAAGGTTTTGACTGTGTACGAGAAGAGGTTTCAAAACCAAATGTCCTCTTTTCTGCAATGGTGAAGTAATGAGAAAGGGTCGGAAATCACCTACAATTCCTGTAAGCACGACACACTTGACTGAAAAGCCACTGTGTTGGCTGCAGAATGTACAGTGACGCACATTTACTGTCCTTTCCCACTGTTGGTTTCACTACCTCCCAGGCAGTTCTGGAGAACGATGCTCCTGCGGTCTGTATCCAGTCACACTGGGACACGCTGGACGAGCCCATCGTCAGGCACGGAACAAACAGGACTTCGAACCACTTAATGTGTTCAGGACCAACACTTCACGTGGCAAAAAAGCAAGCAGAAGATAAGCCTTTTATTTCCTGCTGGGCCCAGGGCTGCCTGGCACGGAGTGATGCCTCATGCCGTGGGCCACCACCACACGTTTCTGGTGGAATTTTCTCCCGTGACTCATGAGAGCAGCCTGGATCCAGCAGGGCCAGTGCAGAGCGACAGGCTCGCACACGGGCGGCAGGAACGGCCCAGTGAGCCCTTCCCTGTTACGCTGCCCCATCGTGAGCTTCAGCCAAAGGCTTCTCCCCGCTGTTTTCACCCAGTGTGACTCTCAGAAGCCAGCACTGGGTTTCCTGCGAAGTTTCCCTCCGATATTAAGCCAGAGCAGCTCTTTCAGCCCGGGGGCCACACCAGCCACCAGCGGTCAGCACCTCCTGCAGCAGCCGAGACATCACCAATGAGCGCTCTCATCTCTTCCCCACCACGAAACACTCCGAACCTGCCTTACAAGCCACCGTGCCGGCTTTCCACCTCAGCTACGAGCCTGCACAAGCTTTACTGACCCCATGCCACGTCCTAAGTCGAGGCATCTTATTCCCCTGAAGCCTGTGCACGGCCACCTGCCCGGCGTGCGCTGGGCCACCCAGGAGCTCAACTTTTAAGCGGCGGGGGGATCATCCCAAAGGCGAAGGTGACCACAACACGCTCCTTCCCACACCAGGGCAGGGCAGCACGGCGGCACCCAGCCCGCCACCCACCCACCCCGCCAGGCTCAGCCCCGGCCCCGGGCGGCCATCCCGGCCAGGGGATGTTCCCTCCCTGCCGGCACTCACCGCCTGCACCGCCTTCCCCGGCAGCCGCCAGCCCGGCAGGCGCCGCAGGGGGCAGCCGAAGGGCGGGCGACGCGGCGGCTTCGCCTCCGGCTCGGTGGTCTCGTTGTAGACGGCGCCGTTCTCCATGGCCGGGCCGGGCCGCGCCGCCGGCTGCCAGCGGGGGAGCACCGAAAACGAAAAGGCGGTGGGAGGGACGAGGAGACAGCGAGGAGAGGCGGCGGGAGGGGCCGGGAGAGGGGCGGTTGTTCCCGGCGGTTGTCGCGGCGGGTGAAGGCGCTTCCCGCGGCCCGCGCCACAGCGCCCCCTGGCGGCGGCGGCGGCGGGAGGGGGGCGGTGCCGGGGTCGCCTCAGGGGCCCCGCGCTGGGCTCGGTGCTGTGAGCGGGGTTTGTCAAGTAGTTTGTCGCGGTATTCACTCTTCAGCTGTCACGCGAAATTACGATAGCGGAAGGTTTTATTTTTTTGTTTGTTTGGTTTGGGGGTTTTTTGTTTTTTGTTTTGTGGGTTTGTTGTGTTTTTTTTTTTTTTTGGTTTGTTGGGTTGGGTTTTTTTTTTTTTTTTTTTTTTTTTTTTTTTTTGTTTGNTTTGTTTTGTTTGTTAAATCACAGGATCAGCTGGGTTGGGAAAGACCTGTGAAACCATTGAGGCCCACCTTCGACCAAACACCACCGTGTCAACCAGACCAGGGTGTGAAGTGCCACGTCCAGTCTTAAACACCTCCAGTGACGGTGAGTCCTCCACTACCACCACTGCAGCCCATTCCGCTGTCTAATCACTCCTTTTGAGAAGAAATTCTTCCTAATGTTCCACCTCAACCTCTCCTGGCACTGCTTAAGAGTGTGTCCTCGTGTCCTGTCACTGGTTGCCTCAGAGAAGAGGCCGACCCTCACCTGGCTATACCCTCCTTTCAGGTAGCTGTAGAGAGCAATAAAGTCACCCCTGATCATCCCTTTCTCCAGGCTAAAAACCCCCAGCTCCCTCAGCTGCTCCTCACAGGACTTGTACTCCAGACCCTTCCCCGCTTTACTCCCCTTTTCTGGACCTGCTCCAGCACCTCTATGTTCTTCCTGAGCTGAGGGGCTCAGAAGTAGGCCCCATACTTGAAGTATGGTCTCACCAGTGCTCAATACTGAAGACATCCCTTGTCAATAAAAGAAAACACATATATCCCCAAGTCTCAAATATACTCCCATACTTTTGCTCAAATTAACTTTTAAAACAAACTAAAGCCCTTGGTGCCTACTAAGAGTAGACTAAGCCTGTTGAATGTAAGCAAAGGTGTGTTATATTCACTTCTATATTATTATCCACAGAAAGCTATTATGGTCCTTCACAGTCAAGTTGTTACACTTCACTTACTTCAATTGAGTCAAATTTAATCTACTGATCAGATCCACTGGTAGAAATCTACTCGTTGAAAATATGGTGATTTGCTTTCTTAACGGTTGCTGTATAGGAACAGATTCCCTGCTTAGGGAGATCAGGCTGTTAAGACACTGCCTCTCTTTCAGAACCACACAGTGCAGTGGGAGTGTGTGCACTACAGCCCCACGAGGTAGGGGCTCTGTAACTCTGTCAAAGCCCTGCTAACTGGACCAATGCAGTAGTACCAGCCAGATAAAAGCAGCCAGGCCATGCTCCATGCTGAGTATGGACCAGCAGTCTGTGTGCCTGACTTCTCCCAGTAAGACATCACAAGCCAGGGGAATGTATCGTGTCCCCAGGCAGGATGGTGCAGACTTGTCTGTGCCAAAAACAGTGTTTGGCTGCAGGAATTGGCTTGAGAGGCAAATGAGTAGGGCAAGTTCTGTAATTCCCAATGCATGGGAGTTTCCACTAAAATAAGTGAGGTATCACCAGGGGTGTGCCCCAGCTTCTGCCTGGGGCTGGGATGAGTCTAACATAGCTCTGTTGGCAGCATCCTGGACTACAGGACTGAGCAGGTAGGTGTAGTCAGGAACATTTACTGTTACTACTTATAAGTCCTCAGTGCTGTCATTACCTCTTTTTTACACTAGTGCATTATAAGTAAGATTATATGACAGAGGCTGGCAGGTCTCTTCTGAAGGGAATTCCCTTTTAGTTTTGTTTTCTTCATTGATAATACTTCAAAACTTGCTGAATAACTCCAAAACCACAAAACATGTCTAGGGTATGCTGTGATCTAGGTGGGACAGGACTTAACAGAGACAGAAGCAATTGTCAGCTCTTTTAAGATGTTTGGTAGATTTCAGGCTATTTTGTAGTTGTTCCCTTTTGAGTCTTTATGAATGCCTTCATGCTGCATTGCTAGAATGTGAACAGAGACGTTAATACCGAAGACAACTGTCTTAAGGACTGACTGCTTTACAAGGAGTCACAGAAACACCAAGACAAGCCTACAAAAGATAAAATAGATAGCAACCTCTTTCTACTTACTGTTGTCTTTAAGAGTTGGTTTTCCTGTTCAGGCCTCCTGCAGGAAATACATATCAACGATGCATGAATGATAAAGGTTAGCATGCCATTTGAAGCCTAACTTATTGAGGCCACTTTATTTATTTATTTGTAAGGACACACAGGAAAAGCTAAACAACAGCAAAACTACAAAACTGTGAGTTCATGTGACAGAGAAGGAGTGAAAACTGGACAATAGCAAAGGACCTGATAGCTTAAAAATACTTAAAGTATGATGATAAATCATAAAAGTTCTGCTCTTCACAGAGGTGCAACAAGTGTTCCTCATGCTTTTCATCAGCGCTACCTTTCAAGTACTTTCAACTTCTTTCCTTTAAATAGGGAATCCAAACAACAGTTACAATAAATAATGTTTAATGCAAATAACAGTAACTGGCTGGCTGCGATGGCAATTCCATTCCAGATATACATCTATTAATTTCCTTTTGTTTATGTGCTACACCTGACAGTTTTCCAAATAGACAAGTCTTTCTTACCCCACCACAGCCCCTGCTGGAATGGCAGGATCAGAACTAAAGGCAGGACATGGTGGCAGAGAACCAGCCCCGCAGTTGGATGCTGAGCTATCTCCATCAGCCAGGCAGAGTGGGAGATGGGTGGAAGCAGATTAGTGATGAGTGACCTAGTTTTCTCCCTCATTACATTTTCTCCAAGATACCCTTCATAGTGACCAAAAAGCAACAGCAATTGAGAAAACCACCTCATTAGGAGAGATTGCAGTGTACATAGCTGTGTGACACTTGCCACTTCTTGCCCCCAATGTTGAAATAATTTACAAAAAGGTGTGACTGGAGGTCCTTGAAGCAGTTGAGTAAATGCCAGCCACCACAATGAGGTGGCTTCAGGCCAAGCAGCATCACTGTGTTGATCCAGAGAACCCCAGTGGCTCTTTGGCACTGAGTGCTGCCTTCCCATGTGACACTAAAGAGTCCCTCACACTCAGAATTGGTAGGAGGGCTCCACTGGCCTCGGGAATGAACATTCTCCTTTTCCCATGGTCATAAATGCAGTAGTGGGATTTTTTGCTTTTCTTCTAGGAGGGTGAGGGAGAAGGAAGTAGAGGATGGGAAAGCAATTTAAAAGCCCAAACCACAAATGGAGACAGATTTGGTTTCACTGTAAGAGCAGTGAGGTTTATTGCTCATGCACAATTTGGGAAGCTTCACTGAAAGCAGCTAGTCAGAGGCATGTGTCCTTCATTTTGATGTTCTTACATGGGCATCTTTTTGTTCATGACTATCACTGTTTATCACATGAAGTAAATTCAGGATGACTAGCTAGCAAGTGGAGTATTCCAAGTACTGCAACAAAGAACCCAGAAAGGACTTATATGCATCTACTGAAGATTCTTTGGCTCTTGAGGCTCTATTTTTGGCTCAGTATTGCAACTGAATTTCACAACCCCCAATCACCATACTAACATGCCAGAATGTATGCTCTTTAAACAGCTGAAGATGAAGAATTAACATTTTAAACAACTATTTCTAGGTAGCCCTTATGGCACAAGAGATGAAAACCCTGCAAATCCCACATTTCCTAAATGCAGGGCTAGGCCAACTCTAGTCAGTGCTTTTTTGTGTGCATCTGCAAGGCACTGAGAAGCACTAAGCTGTGAGGTATTTGATAGGCAACAGTTCTGCAGCTGCATGTGTCCCACTGCAAACTTTTTGCTCCCCAACAAGACTGCAGCCCAAGAGGCTGCTGCTTGCATTTCAGAGGGATCACTAGAAATTTAAGGTTAATATAGTAGCTACTCCATATAACCTAAAAGTCATGTACATATTTCAGACTGCCATTTTCAGCTGACAAATAAGACCTGCCTGGAAATAAAGTGGCCATTTACTCGAACATTTCAAGCTTAAAATTTGCTACATTATGAACAGTATACTCACAAGAACTGATGTAGGAGCAAGGTGGAGAGGAGGAAGAGGAGGTTTACAAAATTCTTCTGAAACAATTTTGTTTGAAGGTAATCAGCTCCCTGTCTACATAGAACTTGCCTTGAAAGTCTAAAGGAATTTACTTATTGTGGTATTTTTTTCAGTGTTTATACTGCAAAGCATAAAAAAAAAATTGTTGTTAAAATTGTCCCCTGTAGTTATTTTATTACCTCTTTGCTTTCTGCATCTTAATGCTAGTCTGAAACTTTGCACTTTACATTAAAGTATTAAAGGCACACAAGAGTGATTAGAAGGAAAATTAATGTTATTCAAGCTCTTACTCTTTTTAAAATTGGGGTAATCACAAACCTACCCCCTCTACAGTCTAGAACAAGTACAATGAGAGATTATACAGAAGTGTCCTTGCCAAATTAGTGTTATTGTTTTACCCAGTTTGTTTGGTGTTTGACTTGATGAAGTCAAACACCAAACTTGGTGAAGGAGGGATAACAGGGAGAAGGGTTTACTGGCACTACATTTTGTGAAAAGGGCCTTTTGCCACAGGGGCTCTTTCGCATGATAGTTCTGCTAAGTCCCACCCCATTTGTCTACTTTCATCAAAGTAGTAGCTAGGGGAACTGCAGCTCAGGAGGGCAAAGCAACCACCACGGGAAATCTTGATCTCATCAAAGGGAAGTAAGAAGCCAAAGCCATCAGGTTCCGCAGAAACATTCTCAGAAGGTTTGCTTTTGTGGTAAAGATGCCTTAAAGTCTCTCTTTCCCCTCCTGCAAACAGCATGACCAGGCTATAAAAATATCATGATGGCTGTATTAAAGGAACTTGAGGAAAGCAGGCTGCTTTAGTCTTACAGAATGAAAAGGCATGTTAGGCAGACAGCCTTTGTGTGAAAAATAGCATAAAAATAATAAAACAACATAATCATAATAACATAATAATTTTTCTAAAAAAATCCCCCAAGCTATTGGTGTTTGGGGAAGCTTTGAATACACAGAAGTGACATTTGTTTTAAGAAGTGAAATTGTAATGAGTTGTTAGTAAGGTTTTTCCCTGTCCCAGCCTCCCCCCAAAAAAGGGCACCTGATGCAATAGCTCTTAATGCATTACATGGCCAATTTTCCAGCTTCAGAAAGGGTGTTGTGCTTTGCCAGATGCTCAAATGAACTAAATTAAAGTTTGCAGGAGCTGAAGTTGTCTTTCAAAAACCTGGACAGTATTAACTAGTTTAAGGTGTTGCCCTAAAATCCAAGGTTTCACCCCACTGACACATACCACTGCAGCTGTGCAAGGAAAAGTGCTGTGACAACACAAGCATGACCCATCCTTCTAAGTTCTGTTTCAGGAAGTTTACATATAGAATCCAGAGAACTGCTCTGACACTTATGCATGCCATGCATCCATGGCTGGAAGCCTAATTTTTGTTCTTCTTCCAGACATCATTTATTCTATACAGCTGTTCATCAGCAGGTCATACATTTCCCCAAGTGCCACTTTTACTGAATTGCTGCCACAAACAAAATTTTAAGTTATAGTTAAGAATCTCTACTGACACTTGTCAATCCACAATTCAGTCTTCTGAGTCAATTTTAACAATTGTGTGCTTAACTGTAGGGAGTTCAATATACAAAATTCATGTTGTTCTTAGACAGATTTAGGTGTTTTGAAAATATGTAGGTAATTCAGGTACAGGGAGGTGGCCCTGCCCTTCTACTTTGCCCTAGTGAGGCCACACTCGGAGTGCCGTGCCCAGTTCTGGGCTCCTCAGTACAAGAGGTACATGGAGATCCTGGAGCAGGTCCAGCAGAGGTTAACAATGATTAAGGGACCGGAGCATCTCTCTTAGGAGGAAAGGTTGAGGGAGTTGAGCCTGTTCAGTCTTGAGAAGAGAGAACTGACAGTGGACCTTATCAGTCTCTAAGCATGGGAATGGGAGTGCCAAGAAGCAGCCAGGCTCTTCTTAGTGGTGCCAAGCAATAGGATAAGAGGCAGTGGCAGAAACTAATGCACAGGAAGTTCCACCTGAACATGAGGAAGGACTTTACTGTGAAGGTGACTGTGCAGTGGAATAGACTGCCCATAGTTTGTGGAGTCTCCTTCACTGGAGATACTCAAGAACGACCTGGATGCAATCCTGTGCAATGTGCTCTAAGGATGACCCTAAGCAGGGAGGTTGGACCAGATGACCCTCTGTGCTCCCTTCTAACCTTACCCATTCTGTGACTCTGTGAATTTGCTAAAACCACTACAGAATTCAGGAACTAGAGAAGAGTACTACCATGCTCAAAATAAAGGAGTTTCTGAATAATCAGAGAAATTAATGTAAGATTTGTTGATTAAAAAAAAATAGAAAACCTGAATTCATTAAAGAAGTGTATCAGCAATCATTTGATCAGGATATACCTGTTACACACTTCCTATTCTGAGGCTGTAAGGAGAAAGTGACCACAAATTTCACAAAGAAAAAAGTGACATTCAACATTTGTGTACTGAAAGCTCAAATAAAATCCTAGCCTTGGTCAACTTCGACTTAGACAACACACTGTGGCCATCAGCAGGATGACTAGTGTAACTAGTGTGCTTTTAAAACACATTGCAACAGAAACCACCCAAGCTGGATAAGCTAGTTTTACATCTTGGAACAAATGCCACACTCATCCCCTTCCTTCCAGAAACCATGTTTTAAGGAAGTTTAAGTATCTACCAGTGATATTATTCACTGAGAGATAAAAATATAAAAGGATGTTTTAAGATGTTTTGCACACCATCTTTAGATTTAACTGTAAACAAACAAGAACACCATGGCTTCACTGAAAGTTACTTAAATTTGAATGCAGAGAATACTTTATTAACTGATTACAGTTTTGATGACGAATTTTTAAACCATAAGTAGTGTGGGAAACATAGTGGGGGACATTAAGGCTGAGCCATATATATATAGACAAATCTGGATACTGATAATCTGTACATTTAACCTCTCCTTTTTCTTTATACATCTTTTATTCAGTGTCTGAAATGATTCAAAGAGGAAAAAACCAAAACAACTGGCCACTAATTTAGTCTTATACCTGGAATGAATTTTTGCATGGGTTTTTGAACGCAGTGTAAGTCTCAGTGGAGATCAAACAGACTTTTTTTTAAACCATACTCCCAATGAAGTGTTCAAGTATAACTGGAGTTTGTTGTTGTAACAGATTTGTGCAATTATTTTTCACTTTCAAAAACTAGCAGTAGTTCTCTTGTGTAGAGGTTAATCTATTTAAGATAGTATTAAACTTACCTAACAGATTGGGAAATCAATATAAATTAAGTGCCTGTGGTGTGTATCAGTTTTCCTGCTCTAAGCAACCCCTATCACTTAAGTGGACATACTTGCAATTTTACAGAATTACACTGACTTTTCAACAAAACCCAGAAAAAAATTAATGTACTATTCTTGCACTGTGAGCAGTGCTCCTACACAATGTGATAACCATTTTCCATTTGTACAACTCCCTTTTGTAAAGTTGGGCAACACATATGAAAGAAAGACAGACATCAATTGTTTGTGTTCTGAAAGAGTTTTCAGTTCTTTAGTTCCAGTCACTGAAGGAAGAGGCAGAGGCAAGTTTGAATTATCCCAGAAAACTGAACAATTGGTTTTATTTGGTGTCTTCAAGATGCTTCACCTTCTGTGGGAGACGTAGATGATGTAGGAGAGACCATTTCAGGTTTTCGTGAAATTCTGTCCAGTTCAGCCTGAACATCTGTTAAAACTGGCTTCTGACCTACAAAATAGAAGGGTGATATTCAGTCATGGTTATGGAAAACCTGTAGTATCTTCAGTTCTCAAATTGGACAAATCCTAAGAGTTGTTACTGCGTGCTTTGGGTGCAGAATAAAGGCATAAGGACAGAACAAGAAGAAACAGCATGGAAACAGTAGAGAGAAAGTCACATCCTTTAATATTTCTCATTTCTCAAAGAAGCTTGCATAATTACATATTATCAATATATTAAGAATTTGAGTATAAACCACAAAAAAAGTCTATTAAGGCTAGCAGTTATGACTACTTCTATAGGGTTTTCTATATCATATATATTTGAAATAATTCTAAATGTAAATCAAGAGTTCCACAAAGTCCAGTAAAGTCAGTTCTGCATACTTGGTCAGCATAAACATGACACTGCTGCCCATGGGTGCACACAGACCTGCAGATAGCAAAGCACTTTCTCTCCTCACTCACTTAGCTCTTCCCTAACTTGGAATGGTACACACATCTGTGCAGTCACACTTAGACCTAATTCAAGCTTCAAACATACAGTTTCCCCCCCATCCTTTTACTCTTACAGGTTTCTGTCCTGCTATGTTGTATCACAAGAATGGAGGAGACAATACAGGAAAAAGCAGTGCAGAATATTAGAGTCTAATGCCATGACAAGTGTGCACAGTAATCTTGTTCTGACACACATGTAACTTTAGCAGTGTCCCAGCACCTTTTCTGAGGATGTAAATTAACAGAACTACCCAGAAAGGTAATTTTGGCCAGATGTACTATGCTGCTCTTCAAATCCTTTGACAAAAGCTACTGCTGTATCAGAATCAGAGCAGCTAATATTCCAACTAATAAGCAGAGGAATTTACTAGAGCTGCTGAGGGAAAAGTAATTCTCAAATCCCAAACTACTGTCTTAACAGCCAGGTTTCAGATTTGAAGAGTGAGTGCCGTAGATATCACTAAACACAAGGCAGCAAATACTGAGGAAGGTGAGGAGGACACATCTAAGCCAAACTTAAGTTGTATTTACGGTAATTGCTTAAAAATATAGTCCTTTGCAACACTAAACTGGCTACACCCTAACTCTAATTCTGTTGCTTTTTAGGAAATTTCTGAGAACAGTTTTGCTCCTTAATAGCTTAATTCTGTTCTTGAAGTTTCTGCCATGGCCCCAGACACAGTACTTCTCTGGAGCACTGCCTCTGTTTGCCTAGCATCACCCAAACCTGCTGCCTCAGCCACTCCCCACTGGATTTTTCAGTGGATGCACTCTGCACCTCGTATTGCATCAGTTGCATCTGTTTGAACACTGTCCATATGCTGCTCAAACTGGCACTGCTGACTTTGCCTACAGCACATTAGGAAGTACTCAAACTTTGCTTTGCCAGCTGAGCTTTGCATTTAAGAAAGGGAAGTACAAACATTAAAAAAAAAATCCCAAAAAAACCCCATAAACAACTAGGGTCAATCTACAAAAAATGTTTGTGGGAAATGTTTTCTTCTCTCTTATTCCATGAAAGTAAACACTAATATCACCAGCATTCTCCCCTAAGTGCAGCATTAATAACCTCTGGGAAAGCATGGGAGGAAGGTATCTGTATACATATGTTCTCAAGTAATACAGAAACATTTTAAATTGGAATAGCAAGAAGCAGCAGAGTGGTCCTACATCTAGCTCTAGCACAATCACTACTAAACATTTCTAGATTAATGCTAATTATTGACCACATCATATAAAAACAGCTGTCAAAAGAAAATACATAAGTATTTTTGCAGGCTGTCACCAAACTCAATCTAAGCATTCATCACATCAGACCTAGAATACTAGCAAAAGAAAATTTAAAGCTATTTGAACATTGACAGTATTGAAAAAATGAAATCGACTTGAAATTTAATCCCAATCTACCTGAATAATATTAAAAGTGGCTTGTAGGATAAGCCATTTTATTGGGATGGTAGGAACAAAGGAAAAAAGTAAGAACTCATGCAGACACTATTCATATTTAAACAGCTATATATGAAAAGTTTTTCTGTGCTCTTCTGAGAGCCAAAAAAAGGCAATGCTAAACTGCTGTGGAAGCAGAAGCAAAAGGCCACATAAAATATAAAAGCATATCTTTAAAGCATTCATATCTATATACACATATATAAAGCATTCAGTTAAATGTAGCAGTGTTCATACTTCTGATAAACTTGACTAATAGAAATGATCCACCATTCAATTTGGATCGAGTTGCTCTTTTGTCATTAATCATACCTGACTTTTTTGCTGATGGTGGTAAGTTGCTTCCAGCACCTCCAGTGCCAGCTCCTCCTGGACTGCCACCAACACCTCCAGGGCCACCAGGAGAACCAGTTTTCTTGCTCAGGAGACTATTGAAGAAGTTAGCCAGGACTCCTTCAGATGTAGCTCCAGCTACAAGGAGAAGGGGAAAAAAAAAGTCAAACACAAAACCAACACATTTTCTAAGTAGATACTGATTCAGCATGTTAATCAATCTAAATATGCATATTAAAGCAAGCATGCAAAGCAGCTATTTTACTTTTCCAGCCACATTTCTGCCCTTATAAGAAAAGGTACCTTTCATATTGGGGTCAATTTTTTTTGACCCAGTAGGGATAGGTGTAACACTGGCAACATTTGATGTTACAGATCTATTTGGTGTCCTAGGAGATCCACCAGGAACTCTTGGTGAGGCATCCTATTAATAAAAACAAAAAAAAAGAATAAGGCCAAAAAGTAAAGTGTAAGCATATATAAAATGAACCATTTTGTTATTTCTCAAAGGTCCTGAGCTTTTTTTTTTTAAATGTAGTATCTCATGCAACTGAAATGACACAGGTTTAGATTTTGCTGATTGTGTACATATTTTGTCATGCGTATATAACATCCTTAAAACTATTAACTTTTGTGCAACTAAAGCACTGGTGAAGCTTTTCATTTTACCCCAACACATACCACCAACACTCTGGAAAGGACTAAATGCAGCCCACAAGAAAAAGCATTATTCATTACTTCAAGATAGTAAATCATGTTTCCAGTTCATCTGAAAAGGTAAAGCTACCTCTGTAAGATCACAGGCTTCCCATTTAAACTTGCGTCTCTTTTTAGTTGTTTTATTTGTATTTTTAATGTAGATAATGTCATAGTTTTCATTTGTCCTTAATTTTAAGCCAGAATCTTATTATTTCCAGAGTGATGGTGCCAAATTTAGGATATGAAACTCACCGAGGCAATCCAGCAAATATAGTTTGCTCCTTGGCACACTCTTGGGACAGAAAGGGGAGTAAACTAACTGCTCAGATGCATTCTAACATATGAAAAGGAAAGCCATATTTAGGTCTTTCTGCCAATACAAGCTGTCATGACTAGCTGTGAAGTGTCAATTTTAGGGCACTGGATGATGAGACATTAAATATTAGGCAGTTTAAAACAGATCAAAGAATATTTGATAGAGCAGATAAAAGCAACCCTCTAAATACATGAATAATTTTCATGTGATGATATTTTAAATGTCTATTACTAACCACTGGTCTTCCTGCAGTAGTAGGTGGTTGTTTTGCCAACTGTGACTGCAAAAAAACAACATACACATGAAGTGTTAGATGTTACAGTGACCAAGAATAAACCCCAAAATTTGTATTGGGAATCTTGTTAAATGAAACACTAGCTGCTTCCTTTATAGACAGAAAGTTACCTGCTGCTTCATAAGAAACACTTGGTCATCTTCTGCTACAATTTCTTTTTCATGAACAAACTGCAATACAAAAACATGAACATAATTTTGTCTAAGAGAAAGGTATTTGCTTTTATCTCTCCTGGTGAATATGCCCAAAGCATTGAATGATGAAATACATGTATAAGATACCATGATGACTTCGTATCACATTTTCCATATTTAAGACTGCTGCCTCATGATTCCATTTAAACTAATTAGAAGTGAAATAGAGGTATCCTTAACTCCTTTGGCCTGTCAGGCGTAAAGCTCCAGATGTATTTGTAAAAATCCCATTAAAAAGTTCATTAAAGTGTTCAGTAAGAGAGGAATGAAGTAAATGGTAACAGTGCACATTCAGGGGCCTCAGCATCAGTAAGAAATGTTCATGGATGGACACACTCTGCCTCATGCTCATGTCTCTGTGAATTTATCAAGGCCTGACCTTAATATTACTTCACAGGTAACTATGGCAAACATGACTCTTCACCTGCATTGCATTAGACAGATACATTAATGGAACACAGACATCTCACTGGACACAGATCCCAGTCCCATGCATCAAATTGCAAGCTCATAAAAATTTTTGCCCAAACAAGCACAGTAAATATCAGTATCAAAGTTTATAATCCAGGTCTGAAGTTTATAAGCATGAAAAAAAAGTGTCCATTTTATTTTCTTTGGCCACCTATTTAACACACCTCTATATATGCTTTCATTTTTTTCCTAAAGATTGCAGAAAGGACATAGTATTACTTTTCTCAGCTAAAATAATTCCTACTTGGAAATATGATCAGTCACAAAAATCTTAGCTTTGTCAGAAAAAAGCCATAGAAATATTTGCCTTCAATAACTTCTGTATGCATGTGATCCACTGATGCTGGCATTTTGTTCAACAACCACCCATATGTTTACAGGTAGTGCTGTCAAAGCCTTTTGTTAAATAGTGCAAGAGAGAAAATATACTGAATATATGCAGAATCTCTTTTCACATGTTTATTTTTCATTTTACACTGTCTCAAGCTTTCTGATTTTAAATACTCTAAAAGAAACAGAAAGCAAATTATAAGCAACTATATGAAGTTGAAAGCAACTCAGAGCAAATAAAAATACTAACTCAACCTGACAAGTAAAAGACATTCAGGCTTTTCAATATCAAATATGTATTAGAAGGAAAACAAATATATTTGTAGTCTTGAAAAATGTAATAGTGGCAGAAGAAAAAAAGTGCAAGCTGACAAAAAGCATTATACAGAACAAAAATACATATTTCTTATAATTAAAGAACTTTAAGAACAAAATAAGAACCCCCTCCACAGGGTTTATCATACATTATAAGCTGGAAGCATATTCTCAAAGAAAGAGAAACAGTCCAAAAAACTGAGAGGCAAATAAATAGCAAGAAGTTGAATGCCAAAACATCTCTATTTACCTTTCTGACTGGTGGTTTTGTTATTATATCTTCAAAACTGTCTTCTGCTTTTAATGTCTGAAAGTTCTCATGCAATATTCCTATCTTCTTGTCATTATCCCAACCTGCAGGACTGGAGAGAGGATTATTTGGCTTTAAATTCTATTGTTACTTCAGCTATTCTTCTATCCACTCCTGAACTGCACAGAACTGAACGCCAGGAAAGCTGTCATAGCTCCCATTCTCCTGTGCAAGTGAGTCAGTGATCAGTACAAGTAGGTAGAGACTGATTCACCGTAACAAAGAGAAAAATCTCTGGGTTTAACATTTCCCTTGGGTCAGCAAGTATTTGTAATCTTCATCCACTGCCACTCAAACTCCAACTCATGAGAATGCTAAATGGAACTTTAATAAGCATAAAACAAAAAAGGCTCTAAAAGCTGCTTTGCACTATTGCACATACACATTTTGTGGTCATATACATAATAATACAGATAACTTACATAAATACTGCATCTTTTTCCACAACAAAAGCTGGAACATTGAAAGGAAATCCATACAACTTCTGGACTATATATTTGTACACTAAATCAATGTTTTTGTTTTCTTTTACTGAAGTGTAAATAAGTGCTGCCCCATCTGAATAAACTGGTTAAAGAAAACTTAGTTTAGTGGCTAGTAAGACATACTAAAGTAACCTTTAAACTACTGAAAAAGGGTCATTACTTTGTAGAATTTAAAGAGGGGATACAAAACTAAATAGGTCAAACAACTCCCAATACTTAATTTTTGAAATAAGCTTTAGGTAATTTAAATCTCTCTTTCTTTCTGCATTTGCCTTAGGCCAACTCAGCTATGGATTTTCAAGTAAAGTACAGGTTCTTCTCACTTTCAAAGCCCACAATACCAGTGGTTTCACTACAATGCCTTTCAAACAGTCTGCTTTTATTGAACAAAAATTTTCATGCCTTATCCTTATATATATAATTCTTCATTATCCCACCCTGCAACACAGTCATGGCAACATTAACATTAGTAGCTTCAAAAATGCCAAAGATCTTCCACTTTCCCACCTGGGTTTTTTAATTAGTGGAGTAAGTTCTTACATTATACAGTGATCTGCTTTTGAATGAAACAAATGCAAACAGACTGTGCTGCATATAAGTTACTACAAGACCAAAAGAGTGCTTAGTATTTTGCCATGGTTTGATATCAAATTAACACATCTTATGCACAGGATTAATAAAAGAGCAAATTTTACTTTGGTGTTATAAAAATACTAACCCCCTAAACATGCTTGCAATTCAAATTCTACAAGCACGTTATGTAATGAGGTTCAATTCCCATTCAGTGAAGTTTAGAACAGAATTTCAAGTTGTACATGGCATATAGAATCACTAATATTTTGTATTTTTCTTCCATCCACAAGAGTTATTACAGTTTTCCATAATTCCATTTTGAAAAATTAGGTCTTGGAAGCCCTTTGAAGGAAGTGCCATTTCAGCTTTGGTCTCTGGTTCTTGGACTAATTTTTCAACCTGCCAACTTCTGCCTCTCCAACAGAATTTAAACTTCCCTTTACCACAGCACAAATGATGATACAATGTAGGCATGATAATGGCATCTAAAATCTAGATCTCAGTGTATCTACCTGACTAAACAACACTAAGCAGTATTTAATATACTTCTTTTAAAAAATTAAATTTAAAAGGAATAAAGACAGCAACAGCTTTTGTGCATCGCCTCTGTACCAATACAAGAGAAAGTGGTGGACTTTGCCTACAGCAATTCACACCTTTGTCCTTCCCTCATAACCTCATCCTGAGGAATTACTGAACACAGAGGAGACTGCATATTTAGGACACAAACAATAACATGCCTGATGTGTACCTGGGAGCAAGATCACATTTAAATTAATTATCTTGTTATTTTAGGGAGCTTATCAGTTAAGATGTGCTGTTTTGCGAACTGACTCCTAATCAAGGAACTGGAGGCAAGTAAAGAAATTCATGGTAAGGGGACATGCTAGGGACTTCTGCAGCTCTGTAGAAACATAAAAGAGAACTGAAAAGTTGAATTCAACATTGCCTGTAGGGGTAGCTGAAGCAGACAGCCAGCTACAGTAAGGGAGTTGCATTCTACTCTGGTACAGATGCAAATACTCTTTTAAGCTTGTCTATTTAATACGAAGATTTAATTGAGTGGTTATCATCTTTATGATGCATTGAAGGATACATTGTAAGCAAAACCGTCTGATATGTGACTGAATGAAGTCGAAGTGTTCATCTCTGTAGTCATGCTCTTTTTCCAGAACACTGATGGCATCACACTGTCAAAATAAACAGAGAATTAATACACCAATTCCAGACACTTGCTGAAATAGCAGTGCTGCTACACATCCAGTTCACAAGGGGAAAGAGAGATGGAGTGGGGTGGGATAGTATAAAGGAAAACAAAAACCTGCTAAGACAGTTTAGAAGCATAATTGAACCTTTTTATTTTTAATATATAACTTGAGGTACATATACTGGGGTCAACACTAACTTGGGAGGAGTTAAAGTGACGGGCATTTTTCATTCAATGCCCCTCCCCACTCCAATAACTCAAAGTCTCTGTTGAAAACTTACCCACCAAATGACATCACCATTTTTTACCCAAATTTTTTTTTTTTACACAACACAAGACTGTTTTTAATCCAGTTACTAACTAGCCCTTTGCAAAGGGAGGCAAAAGCAAGAAATGTGGAAGCAGAAAAAGAAAAAGATGTGAGGAGAATAACAACAGAGAGCTGTCAGGTGAGAAAGAAGGTGCTGCTCAAAGGAGAGGGTTAGCCTTGCAGTGAAGGAACAGTACATGCATCAGAAGGTTTACACCTTCACTGTGGGCCATAGAGGCTGCAGATGCAGATGCTTACTGCAAATGAGAACTGAAGAGCCGGGGGAGAAAAAAACAACAAAAACAGCCACAGGAGAACTACGCCATTGTTTTCTTTAGATTAAGAATATGGTCACATATCTAACAGAAACCAAAAGAGATCACAAAACACCCTAAGAACTGAGGAAAGTTAATAGAGCAGCACTTTACTAACTGTAACTCTCAAATATGTTCATCTTCAGAAAAGGAGATCCAAAATATTACAGAAAAAAATATCAAAACATTATTTTCAGACTAAGGAAGGTTGTGGAAATCAAGGGGAATTCAAGTTGTTTATTGACTAGCTGAATTCTGTGAGTAAACCCAGATCTGAGGTGTTTCTCAATTCCTGAATGACTGGGAGAACTAAAGGAAAAGCTAATTCCAAAATAACATGAAATGGGGGGTTTCAGAAAATAACCAACCTTCAGTATTAAACAAAGAATTCTTCAACAAGCTATCCAGATTAACTTAATAACCATATACTTCCCACCCCAAATACACAATTGACAGAGTTGCTTAAATTAAATATGCAAAAAGCCTAAAATGTGAAACAAACCTTTGTACAAACTACTACTACTGGAATGCCTAAGTTACATGTTAGTGTATCTGCACCCAGGGGTAAAATCACACTGTCATCTTTGTCTTCCTGTAATGAAGTATTTCTTCTCTGTGGAGAAGCTGGAAAATCCTCGCCTGGTTCTATATATTCCTGGAAGTCTCTTACCACTGAAAGTAAAAAAAGTTGTATTAAAACATCAGCTACTTTGTTATTTCAACAATGATTTCCACTGCCATTGATCTTTAGCACTATTGATTGCATCGTACTTCTGCACCTGCATGTTGAAAAAAATGGAGCATGCACCTAGTGCTGACTAGTTATTTGCTCTGAGCAGCACAAGAGAGAACTAGCAAGTCTGAGATCTGCTGGCTTGGCAGCCAGAAGGACATGATCAGATAAAACTGTCTATAAGTACAACATAAAACCATTTTTATTTTATCACTGTGAAACCACAGGCAGTTGCTATTAATGATTACCTTTTCATCTGTTTCCTAAAGGACATAAAGTTTCCTTCCATTTTTCTTGTCAAAATAAATAGAACAGTTTGTCAGAATAAATAGAAGTAAGCCTTACACACACTGCTTAGTGGCTACCAGGTGTTACCAACAAACCCTTTGTCCATTCTTCGCTCTTTGTACAGTGAATTATAGTAGTAATAAACAAAAAAGAATACAAAAGCATTAGTTATTAACTAGCTTTATAATTAGTTAATAGCATTTTAAATGTTTGGTATGTTTCTAAAATAGATCAGATACTACTCTAAAAAATTTGGTACAGAGTAGTCAGAACATAACTTTCTATTTTCTAATTCTTGTTGCAACTCTCTTGTTATGTTCTGAGGCTTACACTCAAGCCTCTAATTACAGTCACTTACTATTCCTGCAGTCAGGGATGCAATACTAGGCATAAAATGTCTGTATCTTTCCCATCACATGTCCTGTTTCGCACAGCAGAAACAGGATTCCACTAAACCAAACCACTGACTACCATTCCATGAGCAGCACATCCTGACTCAGCAAAAGGAGTCAGGCAGCAAGGCAGTTCAGCTGCAGCTCAACTAACCCAGTACACTCACACTTCTTTGTCCCAGTCAGTGCCAACTTCACTAGACTGACTGAAGCCCTCCAAATTCATGCCTAGAAAAGCATTTGTGGAATTAACAGATCAAGACTTGTTTCAACACTCTAGAGGAAAAATTTTATGAGGTCAAGATTATTCAATTTTTCTGCAGATCTCTGAGTTCACAATAACAAAAAGCACATGCACAGATTATAATCTCTACTTGAACAGTCGACTCAGGCTCTTATTCAGGGACTGCTCCTACTTCATTCTGGTTTGAGAGCTTGTGAGAGCCTCCCAAATTAACTGAATGTGTTTTAAACCCAGACTTCTCACCAAGATATGCCAGTAATTCAATGGAGTCTTTCCTGAACAGTATCCCCTCTGTTCTAGGATAATTGCATAAAATAAAAATCACACTACTTCAGTGCTGCCAGTCCTCCAGTGGATTCCTAAAATTCCCATTGTATGATTATAACATACTAATCTTTATACAAATACAGAAAACAGTTAAAAGGAAAATTGATTTAGTACATCACAGCTCAAAGACTTAAATACAATCTTAGGTCTTCCTTAGAGACACCATTTCATTAGATACAGATTAATTCAGTAGAGAGGGAGGGCTATTGCAACCCTTCACACACAGGTGCTACATAACCCCTAATCCCTTTTCCACATGAGTTCTAGTCCTCACAGGGTCTGTCTTTGAGAGGAGCTAAGCTGCTAGAACGGGAAGATAAACCCCATAGCATACCTCCAGAAAACTACACACACAAACCCTCAGTAGATTTCAGTCCTGTTAGCAAGTTCAGCTACCTCTCAGGAGCACTGAGCCTGACACAAGAATAAAGTAGGACCACGTAGCCAGAAGTCAGGCAAGCAAGACTCCTCCCTGCTCCTTTTGGCAGTGTCGAGCTCCTGCCCGCCTAGCAACGCATGGAGCCACATCACAAGAGAATCAAAACAAGAAACAGCTTCCAGTCACATCTGGGTTGTGTCCAGGGCTTCTGTTATACCCAGTGTGCAGACTCTCAATATCTGTAAGAATTAGACCAGATGATAAAAGAACAAAAGAACGGACAAAACTAAATGAGTTGCACTTTTTCTTGACTCATCTCATTGCTTATAGTTACTGGATTTTGCAGTGTTTCACTATTTTGTTCACTCAAGTCAGTAAGAAAACAAAACTATCAGCTACATATTTCTGATAACAGAGATATTGTATCCTTACCACTTTCTTCCAGCAAAATCCTATCTTGAAACTGGGTGTCAGGATGTTTGCTGAATATACACACACAAACGCCACTCCCAAAAACCACATCCAAATGAGCTCAGCTCCTCCCTCCTAAACAAGTTCTTTTCAAGGAAGATAGGATTTTCAAGGATTATACTTCCCTTGGGAGAATTTCTCTCTTACAGGAGAAATAAAAACAACCCCACTTTCCCCACACCTCCCCATTCCAAAGTATCTACAATGCTGCCTTACAGTTTACTTTATCACAATGCAGCTACAACCTACATCTCTAAAATAGCCTTTCAGGAATCTGGCAACTCAGGTGCTTAAGAACAGTTACAGAGTGACATTAGACAAACAAAGTCTAATCACACTATTTGATCTTAACACACATCTTTCTCAAATGCTCCTCTTTGTAGTAATTCACTGAGAGATGAATGGGAAAGACTCATGTTTTATTGCCCCAAGGGAAATACTGTGGGTGCCCAAAATTAATATGGAGCCATCATGTTGGTATGTTCAGATAGTTTAAGGAATCCTGAAAGATCTTTGTGTTCTGCAAGTTTAAAACTAAAAAGATAAGACACCGACAGAGCTATATCCTATCCATGCCAAAAAAAACATATAGCTGTGTTAATGTCAATAATAGTTAAGATAAATATCTTCAGGTAGAAAGGATCCAGACAGGGCCAGGTTGTCAAGAACCCTCTCAGCATTTACAATTTGGTAGGCACAGAGCAGGTTCCAGATTCTGTAACTGAGTATTTATAGGAACCATTATGAAGCTGATGTAGTGACCTGCCTTTTAAATAAATAAATAAAATGAAAAACTGAAAGCCTAAGGATTTTTTTTTCTTGGAGAGTCTCATCTAGAAAAATATTTAAAATGCAAGATTGTAATTTCAGCTGTGTTAATTCTGAAAGATTTTTCCCCTCTAAATTGCTATTCTGTTAGAAAGAAGTGCTCATATTGTTCATATAGCTACTTGAGACTTATCTGAAGCTTGACTTCCTTGATAACTCCTAATTTTAAGTAATATTTCCAAAGAATGAAAAAGACTGCAATGGAGAGATTAAATGGTGCAGAAAGCATTAAGCATATGTAAATGGATTCCTATGTATTGTCAGAATACTCACACTTTTGTTCCATTTCTTTCATTTCTTCAGGAGGAATTTTTAACTTGTCAATATGTTCTCTTACAACACTTGCCCATTTTTGTAAAGAATCCAATGCAGTCCAAGGTCTAGACATGTCTACTACCAACATAATTAGAGTGTCCTTTAGAGAGCTTGCCTCCAACGCAAATTTAAGAAGACCTTTGTGATACAGGTCACCATCCAAAATCCATACATTACATCTTGTTTGGTCTACAAAAAAAGGAAAAACATTATATGAGATTTACTTGAAACACACCACTACTTAAATGCCATTAAATCTTCTTTAGACATGCAAAATACAAGAAGGAAGAAAGCAGATGACACACTTTATCAGTCAACTGAACATACATAACATCACAGCAAATTGCAGCTTGTGGAGACAAGCTCCTCCTCTTCCAAACCCTGATGTTTAATGGCTGATAACTGAAGATCTTAAATATATGTAATCTGAAAGGGAGAATCCAGAGATAGCAGTCAACATTTCCAAAAGAGCTGTTAATGATTTTAGAGAGGAAAAATGTTTTCTTCAAGATGCAACTTAGAAGAGCAGAACTGGGTGAACTCAATCATTCCTTCTCAGCCCTTGGTCTGTTCAGCTCTCAAAGGCTGACATCTCCCCTTCAAAACTCCAATGTGATATGCCTAGATAACTCAAAGTACAGAATGTACCTTGGTCATTCAAAAAACCAAAGAACTACAAGTTTTTAATGATTGAGATGGACTTACTCTTCCAATTTGCAAAAGGGCAGTCACCATATAGAGAGACCATCCCACTGCTTTCTCTTCCTCAAAAAAACCACCATACCCCAATATTCACAGACACTTCTGCAGTTAAAGAGTTAATTAAGGAGTTTCAAAAAAAAAAAAAANTCTTCTGGTTCTCTTCCTACATGTATCTGTTCTGACAGTATAGTCAAGAATACCTGTTTTTCCCCAAACATTCCAGTATATCCTTATTCACAGCCTTATTCCAGTATATCCTTATTCACTCCAGGTATTTGGATCTTAAATATACTTTTTACTTTCTAGCCATGCCTTCACACGAATTTTTGGGTTGGTGGGTTTTGGGTTTTCTTGTTGTTTGTTTTCTAAGCCTCCTTTAGCATTGTGTGCATTTTCCTACCCTTCAATCCATGACAGTAGTCCTGCAGATTCTGTGCCACCAAGACAAAGGTTTCTCAGTAGGTTCACGGTAACTACTTGCTACAGTGATGGAAATGGCAGATAGGAGCCCAGGCACCTTTTCCTCTAGGCCTGAGGAATGCACATCCATTCAGAATGTTGCAGCTGAGTCTGCTTCCCTGGTCTTGTCTTTTCAGCCTTTTCTTTTGACAGGTTCCTCTCCTCCTCTACCAGTTATGTGGTCATTCATGGTCTCTAATGAGGCAGTTACACGGACACATTTCCTTATCATACAAATCACTTCTGGCCTAAGCTGGACTCCTTCAAACCATAAAGAAAGAAAAACATCCTATATGTCACACTACTGAACCTCTGCTTTCAAGTTCTTTTAAGATACTGCTAGAAATACAAACTTACCATCTCGGTCTTCATCATGCACATTTAAATACAAATACTCCATTCCTCTTCCTTTTTTGTATTCCTCTATTCCTTGAATTTTTCCTATTAAGCTAGTTTTACCTGCTCCATCTTCACCTGGAGAGACAGAAGTAAGATAGCACTCAATCTTTAATCACAGTTACATATTAAAATTCACTTGGGGCAATAAGGGAACCTTACCCTGACAGGGTGACTGACCTCACTGAAGTTGTTTTGAAATACAGCAGGCTTTGTCCAACTCATCCATCTGTCCTACGTGCATGTCTCAGCTTCAAATCTTATTTCTAACTATAGATAAATGCAATTATGCCCCTAACTGTCCTATCTGAAATAGGCTCTTACACCTACCTTAAAAAAACTATGGTAAGGAGTAGTTAAACACCCCAAACAATTTCAGTCTTTCAACTAAAACAAAAGTAGTAACAAAGTTTTCCTGAAGTAGGTTCTAAGCTCCTCTTGCAGTCAGAAGAACATGATTTAGAACTCCCTCATATCACACAGCACACACCACCAAGCTGAAAAAGGCAAATCTGTTTCCTTAGCTTTTATGTATTGGCTTCTTTGAAAATTTTACCTGTTACAGGTCTAAAGAAACCTTAAAAAGAGACGACAAACAGTAAGCCCATTGTTTTACAGTACACCCGTGTGTATTTGGGTAGCACAGAGGGGTAAGCCTGCAATCCAGATCCATTCACTCCTATTCTCTCCCCTCCAAAGGGAGCTCAGGTAACCAGTGAACTTTACAGCACATGCACAATGTAAACCCCTCAACTACTGCCAGAGACTCTTCTTAAAAAATCTTATTTCTAGTCCTATGCCCCAGACTTGGAAAATTTCACATGCAGTTTTTCCAGCTTGAAAGAGTAATCAAGCTGAATTTGGACAAAAAGCAAGGTTTTGTCACTAATTTGCAATACAACAAATACGTAACAATTGGACATTAGAAAGTTCGTGAAAGTCATGAGTTATAAAATTAAGATTAATCCCAGGTGCCTAAGAAGCACCTTATCAGTTTTATGTCAAACACAACATTTTTTCCCAAGTCTCTCCTATACAGGGAGAGTATAAACACTCGCTTTTAACCACACAACAAAGAGGAAAGTTCAAGGATAGTAATCTTCACTGCTAAACATAATGATGTTTTGCCTTTACAGGGAACTGACCAGGATCTTATAGACAATACTACAGCTACATTAAAAACACTACAAATATAACCACTGGAAAGAGCTGAAGAATCATACTTTGATACACTGATTTTGAATTTGCTCAACATTCCTGAGATTAATTAATTCCTGAGATTAGCACATTAAGTCTTCAATTTAGAAGTAAGCTTTATTTTCATATTTTTACTAACAGTCTAGAAAACATATGACTCCTTACTTTAAGGATTCCAGGGGATTTTACTCAATTGAATGAAAAGGCTATTTTAAATAAATTGTATTTTTGAACATGGAAAAAAGAGAAGACAGGAACAGAAGTCTAAAGTCTAGTTTAGAGAAGTGAAAAATTAAGTTGTATCACTTTAACTTTCATAATTTAAGAGCTTATTTGTGAGTTCCTAACTGTATATCAAGATGTACTTGAGCTAACAAGTACAGCTAGTTTTAAATAACTACTGAAAAGCACTGCTATTTACTAGTCATACATCAAGCTTTTCCTCTTCTTGTAGGGATATTCTTTTAAATAAAAAAGCTGATGAAGTGAAGAGTTCAAGCTTCATCCCCAGAGATCAATTACAATCAGTTCTCTGCCCTCATCCAAGTACTTATCCAAGCTTCTTAAAATTGTCATCGAAAAACAACTGAAAAGACTATATTAGCTGCTGCTCTGACATGTTATGAAGCTACTTTAACTTTTGCCAACAGTGTCTATATGATTCATTGTGCTATTTTACCTTTTTGAACAGGCAGCTTCAATTAATTTGAGCCAGCAGAAGACTCAACAGGTAAGACAAAATGAAATTTGTTATTCCTTTCAATGAGGGGTTGCAGGTAACAGCTTTTTTAGTTTCTCAGAACACGACTCCCAGCTAAGTTCTCTTGCATACTAGTTTGTTTCACACAGGTGGCAGTAAAGATTTCAACTTGCATGTATTGAGAACATTTAATATCTTCTACAAAGCCTAGCTGCCAGTTCTTAACAAAAGTAGCTGCAACAAGTCTAAAAAACACCTGTGGTTATGAAAAGTTCTACACCTCGCAAAAGATACACTTAAGCAGTCTAAACTAAAACATGCTTATACAGATGCCAATATCTATGCAACTACTGCTTGAAAGTGCTCATGGTAAACAATATAGGCAAACTTGAAATGTACATCCCACGAGTCTCTTACTTATTGAGGCTCTGTGTTATGTCATTTCCTCTCCACCCTCATGTTTCCAAATGCCAAAAGGAAACTAGAGTTCAAAACTGTTAATATTTTAGGGCAAGAAAAGAGCTGGAATTTTATTTCCTCACCTAGACTGAAAGAAATTTTATGTAGAGCATAAGTTGATTTGATGTAAAATTAGTTCCTCTGCACACATGCACACAGTAATTTCCACCTTCCACCACAGAATTACCTAAATTTAATCTGTGACATGAAGGACTGTCTACTCCCTTCTCATTAGCAAATATCCACCCATTTCAGAACACCAAGATCAGGTAGGTGGATCACTGATGCACGTAACAGTATTGTACAAGTCACTGCATGCAGAGAGCAGTGCTCATCTTTCACTAGAAAGCCAGAATGATGCATCAATGAAGTCTGAAGGGATTGGTTCTACTTTCATTAATTATCAGGTAAATGAAGAAAATAGTACAAATTGCAGATGATATAAGAGGAACCAGAAGATCTGTGGAGAAAAGGGTTAAAAGCAACACTGACAAGTGGTCCAAAACAAGTTAGCAATGCATAAACCAACAAGTTTACAAATGGGATGAACCACTTGACATATTTAAGCCAAATTAGAATTAATAATTTTTCAATGTTACTGAAAAAGCTGTCAGAAAGTAAAACCACGACCACTGTACATGACATAAAGACTTACTCCTTTTTGCCCAAACTGATCATAAAAAGGGAGGAAAAGACTGCCTTAGCCAGGAGAACAGAGAACTAGAATAGAATGGTTTGGCTTGAAAGGAAACCCCACACTAGTCTAACCCAATATATGAAGACATGAGGTTTCATCTGCCTCTATTTTCTATGTTTAACACATTGAATATACCTTTTAAAATTGAGAAAACTGCAAACATATTTGTATCCTTTTTATTAATTTTTTTTCCAACCTGAAGACTTCAATATAAAACACTTGAAAAGTCAACACACTTTGAATATCCAAGTTATGCTAGGAAAGAACAGCAGTAGGAATTTGCTTTGTAGCTACTCTTCATCAAGAAGATCAAAATACAAATCAATATTAAACCAGTGAGTATCTAAAACTCATAAGCAGTTATTAGAAATCTCATTATCACATTACTTCTAAGTTTATGCAATGCTAACTTTTAAGACTTTTCAAAACTCAAAACATTTTACAGTAATATCTTCAGTGTGTACAGAAGCTCCTCTCCCCTAGAGGAGGGGGGAAACATTTGTGAGGAAATTAAAGTCTACTAGCTATTTGAGGTTTGATGGATAATGTACAGTATACTAATACAATTAGCATTAAGTACTACCAGGGACATATGTAACAATATATTTGCTTAGAAAAAAAAATCTCAATAAGATTATATATATACATATATATTATATGGCATTTGAAATTACAAACCTTAACATAATTAAGCATATTTATCTTTTTCTGTTGTCTCTGGATATCTCTATTATCTGAAAAAGTAATGTTGCTCACTTTCAGACAAAAGCAAAATATCATATTCCCTAGGCTTAAACATCAGTGCGTAATAATATTATAAAAGAGAAGGCTTTTATGAAGTACTACTGAAGAAATACGTAAAACAGAACCTTATGTACCTTCAAAAAGAGTTATCCTTCATTTCAGAGTTTTAAAATGGAAAATCCTCTAGCTTCTTCTTTATCTCTGACTGTGGAATTATTAATGACTGACTTCCGTACATAAACTCACTGAGCAAAACATTTCTGACACACAATTTTCAATATGTAATTTCAAAGTAGAATAAAAATCAGGTAGATTTTTGCATCCTGCTTTTACAAATAACATAAAAGGTTCTCCTTTTCCAGAGTAAATACTAAAGAACTAAAGTTGTCCATTACATCAAACTGCACTCACACATTAATACTACAGTAAGAAAAGAGAAGCGATGCTTCTACGAAGCAGTGCTGCCCACCAAAGATGAACACGAGAAACACCAGATTTAATTTTGCAGAGAAGTCAGGCCAGGAAGCAGCTGAAACAAAGCCAACCCAATCTGCTTATGCACAGTATTTCACCATCTTGTGAACAAAATGGGAAATCAACTAAACAAAAGCTGTTACATTTTTATGCCCACATTTCTCCTCCTTCCCTCTGAGTTTGGGGTTGCCAAAGCTCCTCTGTCCAAGGTGCTACTCCGTCCACAAAACAGAGTTTGACATCCTTCTTGTTGCTGCCCTCAAACACGTAGGAAACTGTAGCAATGCAAACCCTTCCCAGCCTCTTCCCTTCTCACCACTCCAGGCAAACTGCATGTTTACCGAGCAGAAAATCAAGTATCACTAAATGTTCTGCTACAATACCAAATGCAGCAGAATGGTCACCCAGAAACAGGAAGGATGGGCAATGAGGTGAATGAATTGCCCTCTGTGAGTGCAGTCATAAGCTACCACAGGAGAGAGAACTTATGCTCTATTAGAGGACTTCTTGAAACTTTCAATTACACATTTTAAAACTCAGAATATTTACTACTTCTGCTATTTCCACATTTCTTTCAGTTTAGAAAATTAAAAGATAAATAGATTTTCACTTGTAAAAGAAGATATTCCTAACTTCTCACAGAAGTCAGTACATGAAAGAGTAATCAGTGTGTTATCCTCAGGACAGACATGAATTTTGACTCTTTATTTAAATTGTTTTTCCATTGTGAAGTTCCAGTGTAATTGAAATATGCCAATGCAAAGAAGCAAGAAGTAAACATTTCTTTTGTGTCACCAGTATTGACGGCATGGCCCTCTTCGATCCAGGGCTTTGTTGTTTTGTTTTTTTGCTTTGTGTGTGGGTTTTTTGTTTGTTGTTTTGTTTTTTGTTTTTTGTTTTGTTTTTTTTTTAGAGGAGGTTGGTTTGGTTTTTTGTTGTTGTTGTTTTTATTTTTGTCCTTTTTTGTTTGGTTGGTTTTGGGTCTTTTTGTTTGTTTTTTTTGTGTGTGTGTGTTTTGTTTGTTTGTTTTTGTTTGGTTTTTTTCCAACAGCTCTTTGAAAAACTCTGGATGCATTTAACAGTTTGTAATCTATAATCCTACTGGTGCCTTGATGGGAGTTTGTTTGCATTTTAAACCCATCAATTAAAATTCAGCTTGATATGAGAATTATACAACTCATCTCTAAAAAAACCCCAACATGTTCAAACAAAGCCAAACAAAACTAGAAATAGTGCCAATTAACACCTTTTGCACATCCCACACCCTCAAGCATTTTTTTTGTGAATTTAGCTTTAAAAAACAGCTCCTGGGTAGAATCTAATACCCATAACATAAAATATTGAATACTTTTATTAATAGAAAAGCATCCATCTTGCTTAAATATGATAGAACAAAGCCATCAAACCTAAACATGACTTATCAAATGGGGCCAAGAGGCCATCCCAGAATACCAGAGCAATCACTATTCTACACCTTGTGGAATGACTGAATCCTGATACAGTGGTTTTCTTCCTACTAGAACCAAGCACATGTCTACTACCACTATTCTCAAGATAAAATACTCACAAACTAATAACTGCCTTTTCTACAGCTGCATTAGTGAAAGAGACTTGTTCACATATTCTCTACTAATTGAAGAATGCCTCTTGCAGAAGAAGACCAAAATAATCAGAGTAAGCCAAATTTAGTTTGCTTTCAAAGAACCAAAGATCAAAATTAACTATGCTGATGAGATCCTTCTCTCAATCTCAAAACATGGAAGTTCACAATAAGTAGCTCATATCAAGCCTACATAGAACTTGCCACTAAATTACCATATACTCATTGGATAACAAGTTTCTCCTCCAGATTTGTTTTAGTCTGCCAAGTAAGTCTTTCTCCTCACACACCATTCATTTGGTATCTTTGTGGCACAGAAAAATTATATAACTTTTCCGAGAAGCACTTCTGCATTTCACCATGATAGAAAGCAGATCGTAGACAACTCTTCCAACACGTCTTTTGCCAAGTCCTGCACCACGAGAATACACAGCCTGACCGTGGAAACACAGCAGTAACAGTGTTACTTATGCTTGGAGAGACCCACAGTCAGAAAGCCAAATATTGCAGAGAATTCTACAGTGAATATGAACAGCATCCATCTCTAACACAAGCCTTCTCCTTTAACACAGCAGCAAGTCATCTAGTGTATTTTACCCAGGTTCACCAGCAAAATAGAATAATCCTATGTTACTATACAAGGGTCACCTTTATTGGTACTCCTGCCACTAACCTGCATGGCAAACACAGAAGCACAATTCCTTTCACTGTTTCTCACCTTTGGAGCTATTTCAGAGATAGATACAGTAACCTGCAGCACTTATGACAATGATGAGACAAACTAAAATAAGTGCAATTCAAGAATTTCAGAACTTCCCATGCTGTTCCAAGCAAGTTCTACTACTCAGCATGTGTGCAATTCTGGCTTTATGGAAGGGTATTATAGCAGGAAGAACACTATGAAAAGGTACTATTTAATTCTAAAAAAAACGTAGTTACAAAACAAGCACTTAGAATTTTATCTAGGTCAATGTCCCATCAAAACAATTGACACTGTAGGAGTATACAGTAGGAGTATAACTCTGCTGACTGAAACAAAACTTGACTACGTTTGGAAGGCTTTCATCACCAGCAGAAGGTGAAGAAGTTGCAATAAGAGGAGGAAAAGAAGCTCTCTGACTTAACTTCTGCAGTACTGTGGAATTAAGAAACATTTGCTATTAACCATATGTACAGCATGAACAAGAAGTATTTCATTAGTTATACTGAAGAACTCATCACAGTGAAACTTTCAGGTGTTTGAATAGGAAAAAATAAAACGGAAAACTAATTTTTATAGTGTTGAGTACAAATGTAAGTAAGCACATTTTATAATACTCCCATGACAATTTGCTGTATTGGAATTTAGGAAGTTAACTATATTTCATAGGTCCACTAAAAGAAAGAGCTCAAAGATTCAAAGAAACAGGCCTGGCCCTGCTGGAGTAAAGAGGAAACGTGGACACAAGGCAGCTGAACTCTCACTGCCCACTAAACTCAAAGCCTTTATCATCAAGTGGAATAAAATGCATAATGAAACCCAAAATGCTAGTCATTCAGTAGAAGCATAAGAGTGCACCACAGACACTTGGAGTCAGGTGTACAGGTGACACTGGATGGTTTGAAATTCTTAGAATTGTAGGCAAAGAATATACTATGCTCCAGAGACAGAGGAATGTATGAAATACAAAGCCAGACAGAAAACAACTATTCAATTCACTTGCCAGCTGGGAGCCCATTTTCTGGTGCATCCTGGAATGACTTTGAACATCCCTGCTTGAATGTGTGTCGTATTTTATTGGATAAATGATTAGTTCAGGTCTCTGAATCCAAGTCTCCACACATTCTATAGCACTATGGATTCCATCTCTAATCTGCTGTGGTAACTTGTCAGCTGCTTCCTCTACTCCACTTGCTGGTTAAGATATATCAGAAAAGGAATGACCAAGAGAGGTCCCAGCTAGAAGCATCAGCTTTCTCATCACACTCAACAAAAAGCATCTCGGGAAATCAACTATCTTTATTACACAAGTGAACAGAAGAGACAGTCCAGCAAGGAAAATAAAAAAGGGGGGGGGAGGGAAGGAAGAGCAACAAAACCCAAAAATGTCTTGGTTATCTGCAAAAAGTAGGTAGAAATGTCAATGAGAGCACTTGATTTTCTTAAGAAGGCAGGAATATCTTATATTTTCTGTTGGTATAGTTTCCTAAATAAGGTAGCTACAGTCACTGTGACAGAAGTACCTAGGAATCAGAGCATAAGTGACTTATATAAAGTTTAGAAAAGCTTGTGTTTTTATTATTTTTTCATACAAGAACAGAAAAATGCTTTCACGCTACATGTGGTGCCAATCAGTGTAAAGTCTTCACAGAAAAATAGTTACTGAAAAATTGTCTGAGGTGAAACAATTTTCAAGAAGTAAAACTAAATTAATATGTGGTTGATTTTGGGAACAGGATTATCCATATTATATGTTAACTTTCACTTCAGAAAACTACATGCCATACATACAGATTAACATTTGGCATTCCAGTTTCCTTTAGTGATTGCTGCGATACCTTGAATTGCTTTCCAGGTTCTTAAAAATGAGATGTTAACATAGCTAAAAACAAATGCTGAAATAGCAGAATTAGCATGCCAGACACAGCCAGGTTCCCAGAACAACTAGGCATACAAATATATGCACTGTTTGAAAAATATAAATCTTGTAGGCAAATTAGAAAACCTGTCCTAGCAAAGAAAAGAACACTACATGGTGGGTTTTTCTGGTTGGCTTTTCAGGGTGGGGGAGTAGGATGTTGGAAGCTTAGGAATTTATTTTTTTTAAATGCAGATTGCAATGGAAATAAGCACTCATTTGTGACCACATATCATGTTTCAGCTGGTAAGTTTTGACCAATATGACTGTTTTTAAAGCAAATATTTGCCTGCCACAAAATGCTTGAAAACTATCAAGACTTTGGTTAGCTTTACAACTTCTGTTTAAAACTACTGAAAGCATAATGAAACTGAAAACAATCACGGCAAGAAATGATCTGTAGTAATAATAAAAGTTAGTACAAAACTATCCAAAGGAACAAAGCTTGAGCATAGAAGTAATACGAGATAGAGAAATTGCAAACACAGAGCTCAAGAACCCAAACAGACACACTGAATCTATCCAATACAGAAAACACAAGACCTCTCCTTCTTCTGTGCCAGTGTGCTTCAGGAGCAACATCATGACTTGCAAATGAACAACAAAGGTTAGGTATTCTCACAAACAACATGGTCATGGTCCTCACTGGCCAGTCCTCAGATCTGATGCTCTTTTTCCTAAATACACACCACACTTCCCCCCCGCCTTGGACCAACAACTTCTAGAAAACATAATTTCTAAGCAAACATCAGAATTTCTTCTACAAACCCGCATATCTTTAAAAAAATGCATCAGTCAATAAAAGAAAAAAAAGAAGTCATTCTATAAGCTCTAACTAAATGGTAAAAAAGAAAATTTCTATACAATAGGTTGAGTATCACAAACTAAATGAGCTTTTGGAAACATTCTATGGTGTCTGCTCTACCTCTGAAGAAAGCAGTCTCCAGTTATGGAGTACTAAGGATTACCTGCCTATGAGGAAAACACTGTAAACTTCTTGACAAGGGTCACAGTTTGAGGAAGAATGTTCCAACTTCAACAATGACAATCATCCAATTTAGGTTCAAAGTATCACATCAGAAGCTGTCAATCATTATGAAATATTTTCTTTCTTTAATATCAATAGAACTTTCAATTTCAGTATCTTAATTATGTAACATAAAAAATCACAAATTAAAGGGGAGTAAGTCTTGCAACAGCTTCACTAGACCATGCTGTGGCCCTTGCAAGGTATTCTCCTCAGTCAGTTTTAAGTCACCACTCAGCTTATCAAAACAGGAAGAAAAGGATCACAGTGATTGCTTTAGGATTACGGAGGGAAAAAAAACACAACTTGAAAATCTCAAGAGAGTATAAACCACAAGACTACGCAGAATTATAGTGTGCACAGAGTCTGCACAAATATCTTTACTGAGTTTTAACCACATTTCCAAATATTAACACACAGTTCTTTCTGGGGAAAGGGAGGCTGGCAAAGGACTGGAAGAAGCAGCTAGTTATAAATCCATTCACTTGGATTTCTTATGTTGTCTACTGGTAATAGTATTTAATAGTCTTTCAGAAAAAAAACCCAAAAAAAACCCAAAAAAACCACCAACAACAAAGCAACAAAACCCAAAAGGCCATCCCCCTAATAATAATACATTCATACACACGTGAATATGATGCTCGGGAGCATCCACTTCTTCGCCTCCCGCCCCCTAAGTCTTTTAATTTGACGTGTCATTTTTCTTCTTTCCCTAAACAGTGAAGGGCAGACGGGTCCATCATTACCGCCCTATCAAAGTCCCATTCCGTACCTCCTCGCCCTGGCCAGATTGGACTAAGGCACTGGGTGGAGATAAGGCAGAGATGCCTCCGCACCACTCGCAGATGCTGCCGACACGCCGGGTGCGAGTGGGCAGGGCCGGGCCGGGCCGGCACAGGCAGCACGCCCATACTGCCTCCCCGCCCTCCGGCCCACGGGCAGCACCGTCATTCACCCGGCTCGGGCCACGGAAGCAGTTCTGGTGTCCGCATGACACACCACAGGCAGCGGCAAAGCAGCACCGCGGGCTCGAACGGGGGAGGTCTCAGGACGCGCCCGCACCCCGAAGCCAACGCTCGCGGGGGAGAAGGACAATGAAAGCTTCCCATCCAAGCCGTCTAAACCTAAGGAACCGGGGCGGGGGAAGGACAGCGAGGGTATTATGGCGGGGTACCTACGATATAGGGGCGTATCTAAAGCATCTCTGGCTGTTGTACATCCAAAATGAAGCCGAGCCATGTAAGGGAGGAAGCGAGAGGGTTAAGACAGCACCTTGCCCACCCATCAAGGCCCCCTCCCCTTGGGGCGCTACACAAGGGAAGCTCCAGGCGCCCGGGAGAGGGCTCAGGAGCCAGCTGGTGTGCGGCGGGGATAGGGAATGGATGGGGATGCCTTCCTCAGCCTGTGTGCGGCGGGGATGGGAGCGGGATGGGGATGCTTTCCTCACCCAGCAGGAGGACGTTCTTCCCCGAAGGCAGCTTAGAGCGGGAGCGCGTGGACACCTCGCTGAGGATGCAGGACCTGGCGCGGAGAGACGGCAGCGCTTAGGAGGGGACTGACTCCCGCTTCCTCCCGGTCCCCCCCCTCGCCATCTCCCGGGAGCGGGGGGCAGGGCAGGAGCTGCCACTGCCAAGGGGAGGTGCCCCCACAGCTCAGCTCAGCTCAGTGACCCAGCGGCAGCGGGACGGGGAGATTATCCCGCCGCCCTGCCCCGGCCGCCCGCGGGGCGCGGAGCCGCCGAGCCCTGCGGACAGCGCGCCCGGGGCCGCGGGGNCTCCTCCTCCTCCTGCCGCTGCCCTCCCCGCCCGGCCCCACCGCCTCCCCGGGACGCGGAGCGGGCGGTGGCGCCCGCGGGGACCCGGATGTGGGGCGGGCCGGGGCGGGGCCGGGGCGGGCCGGCGGCAGAGCGGGAGGGAACGGGGTATGGGAGCGGGGTATGGCCCCGGCCCCTGCGCCCTGTGCTCCACGGGCAGCCCCAGCCCTGAAGGAAGCACCTCGCCTCCGAGAAAAGTAAGTGCGGCCGCGGGTGAATATGTGCCTGTTGGGGAGGTCAGCGCGGCCGTCCCCTCTGAGAGGCCTCTGTGCTTCGTCTTCTCTCACGAGTGTTGACTTCAGGCTCGGAGAGGACGGGTCGCTGCGGCACCGTGTTCACGGCTCGGCCCTTGCTGGAAGCCCCCGAAGGAGCGAGGAAGCATGTCAGTCCTTCTCCCTCTCTTTTCGTGGTAGTTTTGTTGGCGAGGGTAACACTTTGAAGTCTGTAGAAGTTCGATGGGTGAGTTGTCCCCTTGGGGGCATTCAGGGAAAATCTAAGGCAGGGGACCTTTCCCTGTGTACCTCTTCGAAACAAAGGGTGCTCGTCCCCAGAGCCTTTGGATGTGCAGAAGGTATTTGCTGTATTAGCGACTTAGGTATGCCAGCAGCTTGTAATGATGTTCTTTCTTGCTGCTGTGTTAATTTTATTTTTCCCAGCAAACACTGCTTCTTAAGTAGTGTTTTGAAACAGGAGACAAAAATTATCCCTTTTTCATAGCCATGCATTTCTCTCAATGACTTTCTGTTACTTTGCAACACGAAATACAAACATTCCTTTCACGCGTTTGTTGTTTTCTTAGAGACCCTTGGTTGTAACTTGTAGGTCACCATTCATATAAATGTATTTCTTTCTTCATGCATAAAGTAGGTGAAAGGACAGCCACGTGCCGAATTACAAGTGTTTGTAAGAGATGCACAGTTATTACTCAGAAGTATTTTGTTGTGGATAGAATGCAGGTGTGGAAAACTGGCAAAATTTTGGTGCAGATGCATCATCCGGTGAGCACTAAATAGAGGAATGCTGCTCAAAAGCCACCAAGGAAGAACACTTGCTGCATGACCCTAGTGGTCTACTGTGAACTGCCTTCCTCTGCTATCTCTGGTTTTCATCACTGTTGGGTCAACGGATTTAAATCACTAAAATAGCAGAAAACTGATCACTAAAATGGCAGAATAAACACTTCCAATTTAGAGAGGTGAATCATCTTGTGGAAAGTGCTTGATGAGTGATGGAGCCAGAACAAAGGGTGGGGAACAGAACTTGACCAGAGAGTAAGGAGAGAAGGAACGTGGTGAGTGTCAGTCATTTGGGAGTCAGTGGGATGGGAATGCCTTTCCACTGACAGTAAACAGTTAGGTAAGCTCAGCTGCTGGTCAAGTTCTGGTTCTAAGAGAAAGGGAAAAGCAAAGAACCCCAACAGATTTTAGAATACATTTCCTAAAGGAAACAAATTCTAAGCATCCAAACTTTAGCAACCAGCTTCAATCAAAAGGGAAAACATTGCATTTAACATGATTTGAGAAATGGGTTGCAATTTATTCTGGTGTGTGGTGTTCAGATTTTTGTAAAATTTTACTAAATCGTGGAAAATCACTAAAATTTTAACAGGTCATTTGTAAAGGCATTGAAAATAACAAGTCTTAAACTACTTCATGGTCCTTATTATTTTGAATTATGGTCTTTATCATATTGTTCACATGTGAAGTATATTCAATTGAGATACGTCACTGATATTCCCTGGGGACTTTTTTGGAACTACAGTGTGTGTAACAGAATTAATATTTAAATATGTGAAAGTAGTAGAAAATAAAAGGCTGCAAGGAGGAATGAAATAAGAGCATGTTGCTTTGTGCTGAGTAAGGAACATATTGATTTTGAGAAAACAGGGTGCAATTTTCCTGCTCTTCCCTTTTTATAGAGGCTAGTGTTGCTTGCTGGGGGAAAAAAAAAAACATAACAAACAAACCACAACAAAACAAGAACTGGTGATTATAAATCCACCGAAGATTGTTCATAGTGAAATAGAGACCACCACTTTTCTTCCTCCCCTCCTTCTTCCCCTGACATCCATTCATTCTGGAATCTTTTTAAGGTGGCTTTCACTGACTCATCCTTCCTTCACATTTTGCTGTGTATCTGTGAAAGAGATGTACTTTAAATTCTCTGAGGGTTCACTCACCAGATTGTCACATCTGGCAGTTGTGATGATGGTTGTGTGGTGTGTTTTGTACCTTTAGCAGAAGCCATCCCTCCCTCCGATTCTGCCTCCTCTCCATCTTATTTCTGTCTCAGAAGCTGCAGAGGAGAAAGAGAACATGGAAATGCTTGGTCATCCTACTCTCGGGTTAGGTTACAAAAAAATCAGGATAGAAGCAAAAATGCTGAGAGAATTGAGCCTTCATCAACTGCAGTGTGGTGATACAGTATCCCAATTAAATTATTCATAGAGTTAGCTGTACAGCATGATTGGAAGAGGAAATTTAGGAAAAGTGGTATAGAAGCAACCATGGAAAAGGCAGGGGAGGGGGAATCAATGAGACATTCTTTCCTTTCCTACCCTGTGAAATAAATTTCTCTCCAGAAAAATGGTCTTGTGAATGTGTGGTGAAAATCATTCCATGCAGTGTTTTCCAAAATGTAACTGTGAATAGGAGCTGATGTTAATGATGCCCAGCAAACATAAAAGCTTCATTTTCTCCTACCTTACCTAACCTGTCGATGTTTATCCAAGCATGTTAAATATAAGGTCTTCCCTGACTATCAGATTGTAAGTTTAAAAGTTAAAAGTATGTTTTCTTCCTTAAAAATAAGATTTTGCTTTGCTAGTACCTCATACCCAGTGCCTGTTATGGTTGCAGAGTTATGTATGAATGTATAGGACAAAGACGATGAAGAATGGGGTCCATCAACTCTGATGAGAGCTAACATTGTTGCAGCTGTTGATTGTTGTGACAATTTGAAGAAGCCTTGCCAACAGTGTAACTAAAGGAGCGCACAAGGGCAAACTAAGACAACATCTCCTTGGTGAAATAGTGCCATTTCCTAATACAGGCAGGATCTTCATCTCTCTCTGTGAGTTGCCCTGGGATGATGCCAAAATACAGACCCTGAGTCAGGGTACAGCTGTGCAGCTTTAGCTAGCTGTGCCATGCTGTCCAAGGAGGCACCAACAGGGAAAGGTCCCTCCTGTGCACGGCTGGTTGGCGAGTGCAGGAGTGGAGTCTTGGTTTCCCTCACATTCTGTGCCTCTTCACTTTCTGATGTGCTTTGATTATTCTCTGCTCTGATAGTTCTTATTGCCTGTGTCTATTCACATAAAAACTTTTGTCTGAGTTAGCATTGTATGAAATCCAAAAAGTGATGGTCCAGCTTTTCTGTCTGCATCTATTGTCAGTGGCCAAATACTATAAAATTGGTTGCAAAAGTAAACCTACGGAAGTGAATTGTTATATTCAATTACATTTAAAAGATCTGATTTGGGTTCTTTGAGAGATTTTGCCTTTAAGGCAAAACTGGCTTCTTAGCAATGTTGACCCTTGTTGTTGAGATCAAAATTATAAAGGCCATGGTACTCAATATGTACCAGGAGTTCACTGTGCAGAAAGCATCTCTTTGAAAAGGCAGCAATGAAGAAGCAGAGTACATGAAATTTCTGACAAGATGTTTTCTTGCCTTTAGCTGAAGTGTATTCAAAAGTATAAAATTAAACCTTTAAAAGAGAAAGGCAAGGTTATTTGTCATTATTTTTGGATCTGAATTTGTGTGCAATTAATATTCAGAAAGCATTCATGAAGATGATAGTGATTTTTGAAAGTGCCTTTTTTGTAGCATTAACAGTCATCTGAAACTTAATCTTGAAAGTGAATTACTGATTATTTTCTTGTTTACAACATTCTAGTTATTATGTTGGGAAATGAAAAAATACCATGTGCCTTAGCTGAATAGTTGCAATAGCACAAATTACAAATGGGAAACCTCAGCACAGAATTAATATTTCAATCTATATGCTGAAATTTGTTAGTATAAACTGTAGAGATAATAAGAATAACAAATACGTCTTGGGAGTCTTAGTGGGAAGAATCCATAAGAAATATTAGACTATGACCAGTTTTGTGTATTGCACTTCTTTTTCACATTTGATCATGTATAAATCTTGTCATTCATCCAGTTATGGTTTGTGCTGGTTGGTAATATAAGCTCTGCCAACCATGCTGCAATGTACCACTTACTTCTAAATTTATTTTCTACATACTGCACTGTAAATTTTTAATAATGTGCAGGGCTAACTAGCTTTATGAAGCAGTGTACTATGGTCTGCTGGAAAGGAGACAGACTGTTTTATTTCACAGAGACTGTTTTATTTATTTAATTTAAATTGGTTGCCATTCTGCAGCAGATGCAGCAGAGCACCTGAAACATATGTTTAAGTACACCCTTGAATTTACTTGAAATGCATGAAATTTAAAATGTGCTCTAAATGCCTGGTTGATGATTAAAAATATGTGCTTGCTATGTACTTACAGAAGACAACTATGATCAGCAAAGATCATAGTTATTTTGATATAAATCCATTGGGAAACCAGGTGTATCCCCTCTCAAGGCACATTCAGTTCTTTCAGGGCCACATGGTATAAAACACATTCCATTGGTTTAAGCAAAATCATTTCTTCAAAATGAGAAGTTTCTTAAGGTTTTGGTTTTGTTTTGTTTCAATACAGTATTGTTTATTCAGGAAAAAATAGATATGAATGAATAATCTCCCAGGTTACTGTAGAGGCAGCCAGGAGCAGGCACTTTCTTGTGCATTATTTACACTTCTACTCCTTTAGTCAGTTCTTTAGCTCAGGGAGCTGAGTGACTGCTTCTCAAGTAGCTGGTTTGCTTTATAATGGCTTTTTGGTTGTCAGATGGTGTGGCTACTTGGATAGGTTGCCATAAAAAAAAAGGAAGGATATATGTTTGTGGTGTGGTAGCTGCTTTGTGCATGTTTTCTCAAGGTATCTGTGAAAATTTGTGTTTATCTTCAGTAGGAATTAAAGTAAGATATTTTCCATTTACTGCAAAATAAGAGTGTTTATAGAGACAATTACTGCAGAGGAGCTTAAGAAGTGTGTAAACCTGTACTCAGGCTACATTGCAATAATTTATGTAAACATGCTGTTCCAAGCAGGGGCTGCCACACAGTCACCCAGCTGCTCTGTTGTGTGGGCCCAGAGTCTCATCTACCACACTTTGTTTCTAATTGTTTGGTTCCGTCTGGCCCAGTCCTTGGTTGGCATTTCCAAAACTGTGTATAAAAACTGTAAAAGAGGCTAATGTTGCAAAATTTGGAGCTCTTTGAAGACACTGAGCATTTTTAGCTGCCACCTAAGTAGGCGTTCTAGAGCACTTAGTTTGGAAAGAAATATTCTGGTTATGTGAGTATTGAATATGTTTGATTTAGGTTTTCATCATCTCAGTGGCTTAATGATCCCAAGGCATACTCCTATTTTTTCCTGCCTCTGTCAGGGAGAGCTTGCTTTTTTGTTACAGGTTTTGTTCTTTCTCTTCAGTTTGCTATCCCTTAAAAGGCAAAAACTTTGGAATGCACTTTATTTAGTTACACAAAACAAGGTGATTCCTTCCATTTTTTTTAATTTCAAAGTCTAGTCATTGAAGGCCTACAGAGTTCATATATATATACATATATATATATATACACTTCCTTAAACTGCTGCAATAGAAATTGCTATTTTAACTAAGTAGTATATTGTTTCCTATGTTGGAGGAAGATATTATTTTCCATTCTTTTCTGTAAATTGTGAATAATATCTCTGGTAAGAGTGATGTCCATTTAAAAAAAACTGCCTGCTAAAATCATCCTGATCCTCACAATTCCATAAATGGATGACTTTGGTTACTATAATCAAGTTAGGAATGTAAGACCAACCTGTACTCTAATCTCTGTGAATTGAAAGAAAAAATGTAGCCAAACAAAAATAAACAAAAATTGGCAGTATGGAGCATTGCTTTAGAATAGCTTCACAGTGTCTTAGAATGCTTAATAGAAAAACAAACAAAAAAGTTATTAATGGGATAAGAGGGGAAATACTGGCAGTAAGAGTTCTCACTTTATAGCAAACCTAAAAGAAATAATACATTCAGTAAACAGAATTATAAAGGTTCTTTAGAGTGGAAGGAAACCTGATAGTTTTGGGGTTTTTTTCTGCGTTTTATTTAAGTCTTGAAAAATATATCCATATGTTTCATTAAGAGATGTGATGCACAAAAACATTTAGCAGAACTGCATCCAAGGTACCAAGAGTATGTATTGCGGAGACACATTTTTAACATAAAAGGCAACATTTGAAAAACAGGGAGAGGAATACCATATCATGAGTGGAGAACATGAGATCTCAGCACCAGGCATTTGTAGCTGTCCTCAAGATAAACAAAGTAAGGGGACAGGGCCATCGTGGCCCCTTGCCTGACTGGTTAAAAATAAACACTGCACACACTTCATATGCATCTCCCTTCCATGTGTGGGAGGAGAGAAGAATCCACAGAGGAACAGATGCTCAGTTCTTGTCCCTTTCGTGGTACCCTCCCAGGTTCTTATCCCTGCCCTTGGCTCAGCGATGCCACAGTCAAGGGAAAGGCCTCTGTTTAGTTCTTAATCCCTGTGTGATGAGAGCAGGTCTGTGGACGTAGCTGAGGACTAACTGTTTATTTTATATATTTTATATATTTATTTACTCATAATGAAGGAATAAGTCTTGCCTCTTGTGGATAATAAAAACCCTTTCTCATTACTTTGGTAAGAATCTTGACAGGATAAAGAAAACGGATTAAGTCTTAATTCAGGGAAGTACCATCCTATGAAACTGATTCACAGCAAGAATACCTGAGTGGGTAGAAGTACCAAAGAAAACAAAGGAAAGAAAAAAATTCTAGGTTTATTAAACATGATACTTTATAAAAAAATAGGATTTTTTTGTATGTGTATGTGTGAAAAACAAGTGTTTATAGTTGTCCAACATTCTGTTTCTCATTGGGGTATGCTGGGTTTGATTTTTTTCTTCAGATGCTTTGCAGGATGATGAGTTATGGTGAACATTTGCTGACCCTGGTCTGTAGGACTACAGTGAAAGTACTCTGCTTAGGTACTCTGAAGGTTTTGAAATGAGTATTGATATTTATTAATGCAGTGTTCTGTGTTTTGGAAAGATATTAACTGTGGCAGTTCAGTTGAAGAATTTGTCTGGCTCACATCACATTACATTCAGATTGCATCTGGAATCTTCCATGACTTTGTTTTGCTTTTGGACAGGCCTTCAGGATGCTGGGCAGGAACCCTAAGGACATGCTGCACAGGTATATGGGCTTAGGAGTGATGAGGCATGTCATGGGGCTGATTTCTTCTCTTGATTTGAACTAAATCAAGTGAAACCTTTATTAAGGCAGAGTTATTGCTACAATGCAAAATGAGCATGAAAGAATAGTCCAGAGACTTCCTGCAGGCTGTTTGCTCTTATTCATTCATTTCTTCAGTGTCTACTTCACTCCCTCTACTCGACTCTACTCTACTCCCTCTACTCTACCCGATTGTACTCTACTCCACTCCCTCTACCCGACTCTACTCTACTCCACTCCCTCTACCCGACTCTACTCTACTCCCTCTGCTCTACCCGACTCTACTCTACTCCATTCCCTCTACCCGACTCTACTCGACTCCATCTACTCGACTCTACTCTACTCCCTCTGCTCTACCCAACTCTACTCTACTCCACTCCCTCTTCCACCAGCGCTGCCTCCGTACAATCCTAAACATCCACTGGTCTGATTACGTGACTAATGTGTCTGTTCTGGAACAGGCAGAGGTCACCACTATAGAGGCCATGCTGCTGAGAACGCAGCTGCGCTGGGCAGGGCACATCTCCAGGATGGAGGATCACCGCCTCCCTAAGATTGTGCTATATGGTGAACTCGCCACTGACTGCCGCAAGAGAGGAGAACCAAAGAAGAGATACAGGGACTGCCTGAAACAACACCTCAGCCTTGGCCATATTGACCACCATCAGTGGTCCACTCTGGCCTCCAATTGGGAGACGTGGAGACACGCAATCTATAACGCTGCTGTCCTTTGAAACAGCACGCAGAATCAGTCTGGAGGAGAAAAGGCAATGCTGAAAGAACCGTGCCCTGATAGTACCACCTATGGAAACTTTCTGCTGTGCCTTTTGCAACTGGACTTGCCTATCTCACATTGGCCTTATCAGCCATCAGCGCGCTTGCAGCAAGTGTGGGTAAAACCCTCCCAAATCTTCGTTCGCGAAGTCTAGCCATGATGATGGTGGTGTGAGGAACACAGAAGTCAGGTACAGTGACAATAGGACATCATGATGGCAGAAAGGGAATGAGGAAGTACCACCGCACTCCTTCCTCTGCTAAGCAAATGCAGATCTTTCCAGTTGCATAGTCTGATTTCGGATATGTGTTATAGATTTCCAAAACATATGTTAGAGTATAAATTACAGCAAACAGTAGTTTCATACTGGGGCAAAGACATATAGTGTGTGTTCATCTTCAGTAATTTTTTGCTTGCTTTCATAAGAATAAATATGCATGCACATCTACTATTGTAATGTGGCAATATTCAGTAAGTAAATTTAAATTTGTGCAGAAGGCCACATGTTTTAAAAAACCAAAATCTCCATTTTTAGTGTTTTTCAGTATGTCCTTAAGCCTCTTTGTTTTTCACAGCCCCCTTCTAATTCATCTATAAAATATGCATGTCCCTCATGCGCCCATCCACCAAGTCACTCTAGGCCATTAAGGGTCCTGGAGCTTCTCATGTTGTGGCACATGGGGCCATGGTTTAGTGGTGGACCTGTCAGTGTTAGGGTGAGGATTGGCCTTAATGATCTTAGAAGTATCTTCCAGCCTACATGATTATATGATACTATGTTTCATTTGCTTTGTGATGAAACTCTTCTTACTGTATCCCTATGTTTTTGAGCTGTTTTATGCCCTCAAATCCTTTTTTAAGACTTCTGTTGCTCTTTGTGCCAGTCTTCCCTTTATGGAGAGGATAGAATCCATTGCCTAAGCAATTGCTCTCATTCCCACTCCTAGTTCCTGCCCTTCCTGAATTCAGAAAAATTGCTGAGATGACAGTGAAGCATTCAGTCAGATAAATGGTAGACTTCCTGAAACCATATTCTCTGTGCAATGTCTGTTAGTGGGAGTGACTTGCAGCAATAAATCTGCAGTGTGGAACAGAGCCAGAGAAACCATGAGGAGTGAAAGATGTCCAGGTTAGCTAAGCAAATTGACTTGTACAGGGGAAAGACTGGAATGTGTGATAAATTAAGATAAACTGCTCTCAAAAAGCTCAGAACCATTGTCAAGTGTCCTGTCAGTCGTAATTTCCTAATGTTTTAACTTCATTTCTTCCTTTCTCAGGCAGCTCATAGAAACTCGATGATGGTGATACCAGTTATCTGCCACTACTATGTTAGGGAGAGGTTTCTTCCAAAACAATAAGAAGTGATGTCATTCTCATCATAGAGTTGTCACTAAGCTTCAGAATCATTGTAGTGACTTTTAGGGCTCATCATTCCAACAAAGCTATCAGTGCAAACTCTGAAAATCTTTTCCATTTGCATGCCAAAGATTATCACAGACCTTGAGACATATGAAAAAGTTGGAGTCTGTTCCGTGGAAATTTTGCATTCCAGCAAGGCAAATCAGCACAGAGTCAGTGTGGAGGAGGAGCATGGTGTTCCATGGGCTTAGAAGTGTACAGTGTGAGACTGGGAGCATAGCTACACTACACAGTGAAATATGGGATAGAAATGATTAATCACCACTAAACTACTTCCAGAAGTGAATAAGTGCAGCCATGTTAGTTTGGCTTTGAATATATGTTGAAGACTGGCTGTCTTGGTGACAGGGCACATTGGCTTGAAAGGAATGTGCTAACTTATCTGTACAGCTCTTAGAACCAGGGGCACGAGGGTGTGGAATGTCCACAGTGTCTGCACTCACTGGCACAGTGTTCCTGTCAGCGTGGACCTCTTCACATTGCATACCATGCTGTAAGAGAGATGTGCTGGACCAGAGCTTGACCTGACGAGCCAAGCAAAGTGAGTACTAACAGATGATACGATTTCTTTCTATGAATGTACCACCAGAGAGGTAAAACTCTGTTTAAACCAAGAGACTGTGTTAGTAAAGGGCATAAGTTGTTGGCTGACTAGGAATACATTAAGTCTAAAAATCAAAAAAACTTTTCTGTGGGGGCAGAGACTTTGAGACTGCCATCTGATTGAGTTATGAAAGGGGCTTTGGTCAGTTTCTGTAAAGAATTAAGTGATACAACTGCAAGTGTAAGGGTTGGTTATTTACAGTAATTCAAGGGTTCCCTTCTAGTTCTATGTTCCTATGTCTCACAGCTCTGTTCAAGTGGCAGTCAACAATGCATTCCACTATTGAATCATCTGGGAAGAGCAGGGTCCTAATTGTAATCTTGTGGAGTAATATTCTGCTTTTATCTTTAATATATTTCTTATCTGCGTATATTTAATCTATTGTGTATATAGAGATTTCATTTAACACAGTTGAGGTGTTAAAGGAGTGGTTTGTCTGGTAATCAGAGTATATAACCTTAAAAATGTGTAGGCAATTAGGCTTCTTCATTTGTACAGTTAGTAAAACAATTTTGCGTAATCTTGATTCTTTTTAAATAACAGTGATAGAACTAGGATGGTCCTGGTCAAATTTCTTGTAAAAATATACCAAACAATATACATCATCATTTCAGTCATTCTAGTCACTGGGATTTGAGAAGTGCTGAATTTAGCCAGATGAAAAGTCATCCTAACCTAGTAAGTAGATACTTAGGGGAAAACTGTCCAGAGGCAGTCATGCTTACAGTGATTTTTCCGTCATGCTCTTGTAGCCTTCAGTGCCTAGGAGACTCTTTTGTTTAATAGTTACTGCTGACCTACTGAATAGAACTGCTGAATCAATGAAGTCATGATTTTTTTGACCCATGTACAGTTTGTGCCTCACAATGTCTAATGAAAATGAGTTTATTACTACCAAAAAAAGTGTGTCTTCCAATATTTATATTATGAAAACTAGTGAATAACTATTCCTAGCTCACCTTTTTAATAACATTAATGACTTAATGCAGAACTGTCATATTCTTTTTTAGATATATTTTGAATTCCACCATAACCTTTTTGATAATGGAATGACTAAAACTCCGTATAGTATTCATAATGTGTCTGTGGCCTGAGTGGTTACAGGGCAGATTTTTCATGGATTTCTCTTTTAAATAATGCCCAAGTTTGTTTGCTTCTTTAAGCACCAGATGTTTTCAGATTTCTTTCCTGGTTGTACTAGCACCCTGTGTGTATACACATGTGTTACTTTCTCTTCCTCTCCTGATGTGCATTGCACTTAATGACACCAAATAGCCTCTGGCATTTTGTCACCCATTCAGTATTGAACGAACTTCCAAAGCTTTTCACAGCCAGCCCTGGATTTCCTCACCCTAATAGTTTTGTGTCATCTGATTTTTTTTTTCCTTTGTCTTATTATGGGTGTACTTTTCCACATTGTTTGTGAATATATTGAAGGGTCCACATCTCAGTTGAGCCTATGTCAGTGATTCCTGAAAAACAATGCATCCAATATAAAACCTGACCTATAAAAATCACTCAGCCTTTGTCTTCTTCCTAAAAGGAATCTTACCATTTCATTTTTGTTATTTATTTATTACATAAGTAGATGTATTTTTAATTCATTTTCATGATGCGTTCTGCTTTTCAAACCATTTATAGGATAATAGAAAAAGAAGACAACAGAAATTCATTGATTTTTGATCATTTAAATATCACACATGTTGACTTTAATGACTCTAATTAACATTTTTATGTCATCACCATATGGGATTTTGGCACATACTGACAATTGAGGGTGATTGTCAGGCAAAAAAAGTATATACAAGAAACAGTTATTTTTATTTTTTAAATGTTAACATGTAAAGGTTGTCTTTGACTGTCTACAATCTTCTATTGGCTTAATCCACTATGCTTACTTATTAAGCTATGAATACCTGCAAATCCTTTAAAGGATTAACTGTATCTGCCTGCTAAGCTTTCCAAGGTAGTTAAAAATAACTGCAGGCTGATTCTACTGACACACTAAAAATTGGACCTACTCTACATTTTATGTTGTATTTGCTGCTGCTTTGACAGATGTAGTACAGTCTGGAGGTACTTAAACCTTCCATGAAGTTTGGTTGACCAAGTGCTCTCAAAACCCCCATTATAACAAGAAGCTATTCTCCCTTACAGCCCACAGAGAATCAGCATGTGCTTTGTCACATGAAAAATGCTGTGACCAAGGACATGCAAAGTGGAAAAAGAAATTCAGCTCAGTATCAGTTCATGAAATAAAGGTATTCTTCTCTAAAGAAAAGGCCATGACTTACACAAGTGGTCTGCAGTGCAGTCCTTTCTGTATGAGATGGTTTTTGCTCACTGCAGTCATTGACTTCAGAAAGTGTGTCTCCTTTCCACATTTACAAAATTGTTACATTCTAATACAGTATGAGCATGGATTCTGGATGCTGGTAGGTATTACTAGGAGGGGAGCCAAAGCGATGAGATTCATCAGAGTGAACGCCTTACAAGTAACACAGGGTGTCTGCCGGGGCTCCAGAGAGCATGAGGCAGCAGCACAGGGAAATGTGTACTGACTGCCTCTATGCTCTGGTATTCCTGCTGGCTCCCAGGGAAAAGGAGCTGGCAGCCATCACCTTCCTTGGACAGAGAAGTTAAGTTGTGTAATATATAAAATGGAAGCTTTGAGACAAGGCTTTTCACTTTTCCTTGTCTTTTGCCACGTATTTTCTCTCTGAATTCTTGTACTGGTACAACAGCAATTCCAGGTGGCAAAAGGGATGCTGGTATTTTCTTGTTGTCAAAGGACAGAATACCTGTTGTGAATCCTTCATTGCTACAGTGATTCCTACCTTCCTTGACAGATTTTTTAGGTTTCTGGAAAAACAAACAAACAAACCCCCAAAACAAACAAAAAAACCCCAAACAAACAAAACCCAAACCAGAAGTTGCCAGAAGTTGCACATAATAGCTGAAACTGGTTCTTGCACTTTTAAGAGCTGAAGGAACATGATATGGCATAAAGCTGTTTAAAGCTATTTTGGTCCCAAATGTTAGGTCTCAGGCTAATTAATACTTAGGTGGGTACATGAAACCTGCATTTTTTTAGAGATGGTGAAGAGGGAACATTGAAAACCAAATGCAGGGAGATGTAGGTACTCAGAAGGGATGACTGTCAGTATTCCTTATACTGAACTCCTGACTGTAGAGCAATATGAACTTGGGTTATGGCTTGCCAGCCACCCTGTCTGAATGTGAAGCATTGACACAAGTGCAGAACTATTGGATTCATCAGTTTGAATTCAACTTTCAATCCCAAAATAATACTTTACACTGCTAAAGGCTGCTAAAATTCTTCAGTTTAGCTTCTTCCAGAGCTAAATAGTTGCTACTTAATTATTATGCTGTTTGGCAATGGGAGAACTGTAGATTTTCCTTCTCTTCTAAATAGGAAAGCAAACTGCACAATCCAAGATGAAGGTTCTAACTCAGCCACAATAACTCCACTAACATTAATATGTGCTACTTTATGTCTAAAATACTGATTAAAATTTGTGCTGAGACAACTTCATACCAAGCTATATCAAGGAGAATACATTATTCTTTTACAAATTTTAGCTAAGAAACTTGGGAGAGTTACAACATTTTAAACTATTATTATAGTCAATGTCTGCTCATGTGTGGCTCTAACCTGCCTGAGGAAGTGCCATAGTTTAGCAGCTTCATTGCTGGTGATAATTCAGCAGTGTTTCTTAGAAACAGCTTCAGAACTACAGTTCACTGTATTGCACTTCTCAGGCAATGGGTCATGTGCATTATTAGGTACATTATATGGTTCTACTTATTTTAATGCTAATTTTTCTGATTAGGCATATATTGCTTAATGTTTGTTTTTATCTGACCTTCATGGCAGACTGTCAAGTTAAGTTTTACTCAACATGCATTTTTAGAGGGAGGAAATACACTTCCTAACATACACTACTAGTACTTAGGTATGAATAGAAACTAGCATTCTTATGTTTTAGATGTGAAATCTTGCGGAGCCCAGGCTTGTCAGATTTTTGCCAGAAACTTGCTGGTTGCCTGCCAGCTCATCTCCCCATCCACTTGGCAGGTGGCCCAGCCTTCCAAGGGCTGCCAGCTCCAGAGCAGGTGGCCAGGTGGACTTCCTCTCAGGTACCACCCAGAGGGTCCCCATGGGCACAGGGTGATGTGCTCTGTGTGCAGCCTGGCAGGGTGGTAAGCTGAGGAACTGTCTCTTGTGCCAGCTTTTGGTAGCTTTCTAAAAAATGGCTTTGTAAGTGGACATCCTACTCCTGTCGCTAAGGAAGGCCTTGTATCTGAAAAGAGAGGTGTGTGCCTTTTGTAGCAGTCCTGCTTCCAAGGTTCATGTAGAAATGACACAAAATCCAACAGCACATGTAGAGGAATGTTGTTTTTTAAGTTGGAATTTGGCTTCCAACAGAGCATTGGGGTTTGTAGAGGTTTTGTGCTTTCCTTTTATCTAGATCAACTTTCTTGGTTCTCCAATAATACCTGATCTTACTTTAGATTCAATCAGACCTCAGCAGTATCTTGTGGACTTACATGCAAGTTTTTTATCAGTTAGATATTCATAGTAGTCGATAACAACCTTGGTATTAATAATGTATTGTGAAAGAACTGTAAGAATAAATAAAAGCTGATAAGCTTTATGTTGGTGTGTACATGGTTGTTGACCTTAATAGTTTTTCTTCTATCTTTTCAGGGCTGAGAACAGAACAGTTTAATAGCACAGAGCATTCTGGGGTGTGTAATTCTTCATGTTTGTATAAAAGGAAGTGCTAACTCAAACAGGTTAATAAATAATAAAAAGCACACAAAGCAATTTCCCTTTCTTTTCCTGATTATTCTTTAATATTTTACTGCATTTTGAATAGCTTGCTAGAAAACTTATCTCTCCTAATGGAGTTCTATGCTAAAAATAAATCAATTCCACAATTCCTGGCATGGCTGGAGAAGAACAATTCTGCTCCAGCAATTGCTTGTAGATTGCTACTAGATGCCATATAAATAAATAAATCTCAACTTTATTGAAGCTAAATAATGATATTGAAAGACATATTAATGTAATGAAGCATCTGTGATACACCAAATATTTTATAGACTGTTGTCTGGAGATACCTCAAGAAAAATTTAATGATGAATTTTTAACATAATATAGTAGAGCATAAAATGATGCTTCTTATAATCAATTTGTCAAATGGAAACACTGATACTATAGCAGATGACTCTGATAAAATTTATCCAGCTTGGAAACTTTCTCAGGGACTTTACATAGTGATTTAACGTCATACCTTGCCCCAGTTAAGTGAGTCAGTCCATTCCTGAAGTTCCTAGTGGGGCAGAATAACAGTTTCAGAATCTATGTGGATAGTCTTTTTGCTTATAACAGTGCAAGGCCTGAAGGACCAAACCTTGCCTTCTTTAATGGGACCAATGGCCTGTCAAAATCAATAGAAAACATGGAAGCACTGTACTTAAAAAAAAAACTTCCTCTCCTGTTTCTCATCTAGTACAATATGTTAGGACGGAGAAGGTTGGCCTTATTGTGCATTTAGCAAATACTTCCAATGAGCTGTCCAAAAGGAAACGAAACTCAATTGATTTGCCTCTGTGCTATGCCAGTTTTGTACATATTGAAAGCATTGAAGCTCTGTTAATAACAAAATTAGAATGAAATAGAAATAAATCATATGTGCTGTTTCTTTCTGATAAGTAGTTTCTCTTTGAACTGTTCTTTTGCACTAGCCAGTGTAAAAATTTTGCTAGCACTTCACAACACTTAGAGGTTACACATAGCTGCCTAACTCTATTTCTGCCTACAAACTTAATACCAACATGTTTACATAAAGTAGACTGTGATGGTCACATCTTCAGCTACATACTGGCATGGCTCCAGCTGCGTAGCTGTTGGCTTGAGGATTTAGATACAAACTTAAAGTTAAGCCCAGGCTTAACTGCTTTGTCAATCTGTCTCTCTCTCCCTGTCTCATTTCTCTTGCTATAAAATAAAATTATGAAATTTAGCTCATGAATGTTCAGGTATTTCTATATGCTCTTTGTACCCAAGACCATGGTTGATTTACTTGTTTCAAGCCTGAAGAAAAGACTATATCCACTATGACTTCCAGGGTGGTGTGAACTGTGCGTACTCTGGGTGTGATGTGTGTTTCTGTTCTCAAAGGCCATGTATGGGCTTCTCATGCAACAAAAACTTCTCTAAGCAGGTAGACTGCGTTTCAGAATAAAACCTTCTCTGGGAATCTGTTCCAAAACTCATGCTTTTTGAAGCAGTTGGAAATTAAGTCCTCTTTTTTTGGTGACTTTTGATTTAAATTACTTACAAGTATCAATAACTTGATAAACATTTCTAATTGTATTCAAAAACATTTAAAACAAAATACTACATGATTGATAAAAGCAAAGATTTAGAAAGTGAGTTGCAGAAGAGCTATTTTATAGTCTGATATTGTAATCTCATATACCAAACAAAAGTTATCACACAAAGGAAAGTATAATAACATTATGACTGCTGGCAGTGGCTTTCGTAAGAAGTGTAAGTTTTTCTAATATAAACTAAGAGATTTTACCAGAAGTGTAACCTCACATTTCTATGATTTATGTGCATTCTTCCCCAAAATGGCATTCAGCTGCAATAATGTTTAGTTGGGCATTTATGTGTGACCAAATTAATGAGTGTGGTATTTGACTGTCTAGAGAGTTGTGGAAATATTTAAATAAAAGTTTTATAACTGCTTTAAATATCATGCTAAATCAGGAGCTAAGTGACAATATTGGCATATATTACAGTAAAAAAACCCAACATGTGAAGCATACATTTCCTTAAATTTTAGTTCCTAAAATTTTTAACAGCATGCCCATGTATCTCTTCTTATTTTAGTATTTGCTAGATGTACTGCAGTTTTCCCTGGCATACGTGTCCTGTAAGGCAAGGGACAACAGAATCAAGAAATAAACATCTGACCATGTCACAAATCCAATTAACTCTGACAAGGGCTAGTAAAGTCAAGTGAATAACAAAGCACTGCTGTCTGGAAGCAGCTTTGCAGACAGTAGGACACCAGCTGGACAATGCAAAAGTACTTCAGGCAGCTGAATTTTCTGCATCCACTAAGACCGTCTTATACCCCGGCGAGGTCACAGCACTCCAGCATTTTCAAGTGTCACATCTCATCTCTTCACTGTTTCTAAGTGGTGGAGAGGAGGAGGGAAGCGTTCCCCTCACAGAATGTAAAATATTTGCTAATGTCATTACAAGGTAGTGCAGTGAAGCAGAAACTGCAATGAGCATGGCACAGCCTCTCCTCAACCACCACCATGCTGGGGTAGCATAAACCTTCAGCAGATTTCAGTGCAACAATCCTTGGGCAGAAATTCGGGGGGTTGTCTAATCCCAGGACCTATGCATGTTAAAAGTGACTCTCTTTTAATCTTGACACACGTTGTTAACTGGAACTGAATGACTAAACGATTGCTTTGCCAGTCTGCTGCATTCATTCATGCTTGAGACTCAAAACTGTGGGTCAATTTCTCATCTTGACTATAGCAGGGTCAATCTAGTGACATTCCTTTGGCAAACTTGTTTTGGATTTATCTTGAGAGGAGAATCCATTCCCTGGCCTTCTGACTGGAAATGGAAATTCTTCACTGCTTGTTTCCAGCTGGAAGGGAAACATGTGCTCCCTTTATCTCTGTGATTCAAACAACGCGGTGTTACACTTGGAAATTCTACAACTTGGTTTCTGTTCCTGCTCCAACCTATTTCACAGTCATGAGGTATCCCTAAGTGAAAAGCTCACTTCCCATTTGCACAGGAGTAATGGAAGAAATTTTAGCCCCATCAAATATTACATAATATTGAGTATTATTACTGTTAATTGTCAGAATTATTTGCAGCTCCTAATAACCTACTTTTCTAGTTGCCAGAACACTCAAAGGTGCAGCTTCTCAGCTTTAACATGGGTGCTAAAACTGAAACAAACAGCTGTCCTCAACTTTGGGATGGAGGAAAGAATGTTTCTTTGGGAAACAACAAGAGAATTGGGGTTAGCTTGTATCTCACGGCTGGTTTGCAGCTGACTGGCACTGGAAATTTCCCAGCACTTTTCTAGTATTTCTATTTAATTGCAACTAACATTATATTAACTTCAGCAAAATGTTTCAAAGGGAGATTTCTCAGGTTTTCTTGGTTTCTGGTCTAGAAACCAGAAACAAATACACACAGTGACTCAGTGGTTAGGTCATTAAATTATTAGATTTAGAGCAGGAAGCTGAAGCTGTTTCCCCTCTCCTAATTCTTCATGTTTGTTTGCACTGCATCTTTTGAATCTTTTCCCCCTGCAACTTGAACAGATACTTGTTCTCATATAAAGGCTGGGGGGCGGGTGAGGGGAAGAAAAACAAAACAAAAAGTCTGCCTGTTTTCTAGTCAGTCTTAGTCTTGGTCCCATATTTCCTGACACTGAGAAATTAATATGGGGTGAAATGGGTAAATTTACTTTTAAGTGTCAGGATGGTCTCTGAAGTCAGGAAAAGGAGTAAGGAAATAATAATGTGCAAGATTGCTTCTACAGAAAATTAAAAATTGAATGTATCATCACGCTTCTGCATTTTCTAACTGCATTGGAAGTTGATCTTCTTGCTACAACTTTGGACACAAATAGAATTTAGCAAATGGCTACATGCTGTAGATGCAGCTCAGGCATATGCTGACATGCGATTACCATATGTCAGTCCACAGTGATTCTCGAGCTCCTGAGACATGGTTTGTTCTTTAAATAGCTTTCCATCTTTTTCACATTTTGGAACACACTGGCTGTTTCCATTATGCTTTTTTCTCTTTCCTTTGAAGCCACGTGCATTTAAGACTGACTTAGATTAGGCAGAAAGAACTGATAGAAGGAAGCTAAAATAGCTTTCAGAGATTAGTACTACAGTCAAATAAATGTCAAATAAATGTGGAACTTCAAGAGTCAACATGAACCATTGAAATAAAATAAAGTCTACATTAATCTCTATAAATAAAGAAAACATATGGATTGCTATTTTTGTCCTGGATCCATCCAGGATCATATACAGTATTTTATTCCTGGTATGTAACATGGCAAGTTAAAATTTAATAAAAATCTCCAAACAACAAAACGCTTTGTGTTTAATTATGTATCATTAAAACCTGAGATTTTGATTTGAACTGGAGACTGTCTGAGTCAGAACCTCACAGACTCACACAGAGAACAATTTTAACAGGGCATTTCCTGTTGGTTTTCACTACAAACAAACAAATTTGATATTTTCATATGATGTGCAGATGTGCTGCATGAAGGCATTTAAATGCACGTTTTAAGGAGGCCTACGATTTTAGGCAAATAATAGGTAAACAGACCTCTAATCTCTTGGAAAACAACTTTATCACAATAGTAGTAGAAAAATTGTACTGAACACATTCTTTGACTTTTGCAACGTCTCATTTAGGCTTTATCAACAAAATAATTTTTATCTTCAGTGAAAAAAGAATCACTTTATGCTTCTTGAGAGAGAATTCATCTCTTTCTGAATGTCCGGAGAGATGCTAAGAATAATAACCACCATAAACAAGTCATTAGTAAGAATTTTCCAATTTAAAGATTGTTCCTGCCTGGAGACATAATTTCTCAATAAACTCCAGCCTCCTAGCTGTTGCAAACCAAAGACATCCAGTGTTACTTCCCTACAAAGTGTGTGTATCACCTTAGGCTGGCACAGGAAGAATTCTCAAGACTGTGCTGAAAGAACCAACATTTCCTCAAAGTCTCTGATTTGATGCAGGTATGTTCACTTTCTATTTCGGCACCTCAGAAAGGGTCAAAGCTCTGCAGTGCAGAAGGGCATAAAGTAGTGCTTGACACATTGGACATAAACACATGTCATGCAGACATCCCCCTGTTATGAATGAATCAATTCCTGCTTGCACTTAAAGGCACCGATGTAATCACAAAATGTTTTTGAGACCTTTTACTCTTAACTGTGTAACACTGGAAACTGCCCCTCTGCAAGTTATGGATTGGGCTTTAGTGGACCTCTGTGGAAATAAAGGAACTTCTGACAATATGACTAAGTGGAAACCAAAGGTCCATAAGCTTTGAGCTAACCTCTACAGGAAAGTAAACAACCAAAATGTATGGTGATGTGGGGATAGCGCTACTCCCCACAAACGCTTTGGTTTCCACAGTAATTGCAATTGGGTGCACAGATTTCTCCAGAATGAAACCTGAAATGAAAAATTACAAAGATGATACAAAACTGTATTTTGTTTCTTATCCTAGGAGGACCTTACATGGCACAATTTGGGTGTTCTCTGGACTTAATCCCATCAGCAGAAACAACTAATTATGCCATTATGAGGGCCAAATGGAGGGACAACACAACGATACCATATGCGAGCAAAATCAGAGCAGCGATAGAATGAGGGAAGGGGAGGTCAATGATGGCATGAAGGAGTCATTTACCAGGTACTGTAATGTGAGAAAAAGAAGACCACCTCTTTTCAAAAGAGAATCAGAAATTTATTTGGGATATTATGGTATTGTTCCTCTAAATCCTTTATGTTCCACTGATCTCTGTGTTTCTCAGTGGTACTGCCTTGCTCTCCGGAGTTTTGCACCCACTTGTTCCCTTTCCACATCTCAGTATTGGTGAGGTTCTGTCTGTCTAAGCTTGTCTCCCAGGTTCAGCATCTCTATTTGACTGTGAGCAAAGCTGTCACAGTGGTAAACACTGTCAGAAAAAATACTTTGGGGTTTTTTTGCATGTGAAAGCAAGGGGTTAGAAGGCCTTACTCAAGGTATTTTCCTGGCACTGCCACTGTGGCTGCAGGGCAAAGGCTATTGTTCCCTCCTGTGCACCACCAAGCATCAGAGTGAAGAGCAGGATCTGAAACAAGTAAAACAGTGTCATTCTGAAACTGCAGGGATGAGAAAAACTAGAGAGCTTCCTTTTGCTTGTGAAGTGTTTGTGTAGACAGAGGAGGCTGGTGTGAAATGGATCTGCATTAGACAGGTGAAAGGGGAACTTCATGCTTCTTATAAGTCCCGTGGTTGAGGAAGTTTTTTAAGATAGCTTTATTTCAGGGGATTTCAGAAAGGGTGATGGAGATATGTGATACTGGGCCAGTTCCCACCTGATGCAAAATAGCTTCTGTATGAGGATATACTGGGGGTGTGGGGAACCTCAGCTGCTGCTGTTTACAGCTGTCAATCTACTGCTGCCCCAAGTGACTTGCTAAAGTAAACATCGCCTGTGCTGGTTTACTCACTGCACACAGACAGAACAAAAACTGTAATAGCTTGTGATGCACCATAATTTTTCAGAAGATACAGCTCTCTGAAAGCAAAAATACTGAATTTAAATGAGATTCACAACGGTATGTTTTATTTACTTTGAGAGAGAGATTCTGAAAAAGAGGATTGCCAGGCTGAGATTAATACCTCCATTCAGCATACTTACATTAGTTTACATTGTAAATAAGAATTCCATTGGCCCAGTGGAAAAGAACCTGGGGTGCTGGTCAACAACCCACTGAACATGAGCCAGCAGTGTGCCCAGGTGACCAAGAAGGCCAGTGCCATCCTGGTTTGTATCAGCAGTAGTGTGGCCAGCAGGACCAGGACAGTGATTGTCCCTCTGTACTCAGCACTGGTGAGGCCACACCTCCAGTGCCGTGTTCAGTTCTGGGCCCCTCAGCTCAGGAAGGACATCGAGGGGCTGGATCAGGTCCAGAGAAGGGCAGTGGAGCTGGGGAAGGGTCCGGAGCACAAGTGCTGTGAGGAGCAGCTGAGGGAGCTGGGGGTGTTTAGCCTGGGGAAAGGGATGATCAGGGGAGACCTTTTTGCTCTCTACAGCTACCTGAAAGGAGGGTGTAGTGAGGTGGGTGTTGGCCTCTTCTCCCAGGCAGCCAGTGATAGGGCATGAGGAAATGGCCTCAAACTACACCAGGGGAGATTTAGGTGGGACACTGGGAAGAATTTCTTCACTAAAGGGTAGCTAAGCAGTGGAACAGGCTGGTGGAGCCACTGTCCCTGGAAGTGTTCAAGAAACGACTGGATGTGTCTAGTTGGCATGGTGGTGTTCTGTCAAAGGTTGGACTTGATGATCCTGGAGGTCTTTTCCAACCTTAATGACTGTGATTCTGTCACCTGTAGGGGGAGGATAGTATTTAAACACGCCTTGCTTTATTGTATGGTGCCACCTAGGGGGTAAAGGCTCTTGAAATTTACAGTGGCAAAGGAGAGTGACCTCTTAATAACAGAGAAAGTATTTCTTACATTAAACCACTTGTCTTTTGGAATATACTAGCAAAACAAAGTGCTGCTGAGATTTCCATACTGTGGAATCTGGCAAAAGAATAGCAACTTTCAGAGCTCCCTCTGGAGCTGGCCATACTCCTGTTTCTTCCATAATCTGGCAGTGATTGGGAATGTTGCAAATCCTGATTTTCTCCTCTATTAGCTAGGCCTTGCTCATATGATCAGTAGAGAGGTTATCTACATCTCATCTAGTGCTGCAAGACCAGGTAGGAGATTGCAGTTTTGCTGCCTTTGAGTCTCCAAGAACTTAAAATACTGCCTTGAAAAGTTTGTTTTGGGAGGCTAAAGGCAGAGAGGAAACCCTGGCCTACTTCTACTTAATCTAGTCTGCTGAAGGAAGGTACTGGACAAGGCAGGAATGAGATGCTCTGTCTGGAAGTTTTGTTTGATTCCCCCTGAAACTTCCCCCCTCCCCCGTCCTCTTGTATGTTACAAATTACAGTTAGTTACTCTGGGCTTCTTATAATTTAGCCTAGGAACCCGCAAAAGAAACCTCGAAAAATCTCTGTACCATGCTTGTTTTCTTCAAAATGAGTTTTGGGTTAAAAGCCTGAATTGTGGTAATTTCTTTCCTGAAAAAGCAAAACTCCAGGAGAGGTAATATTTTAGAATTGTTTGGGCTTTTTTTCCCCCCCACTTTTTCATTCTCTCAAATGGTATTTTATTCTGTACCTTGCACAGCAGATGGCGTGCCTGCCTCCCTGAGACTGGAGACCGGAAGCAGAATGCAGATTAGACTGACATGTAGGCAAGAAACCCTCTCCCCTGTCCTTAGAGATTGGTAGTGATGCTACCACAACATTTTTGAAGGAAAAATGTCAACATTTTTGATGACATGACTGTATGTTTGAACTGCAGCAAAGGGCAGGTGTATCTTCTCTTCCTTCAGTACCCTCCACATACATAAGCAATTCAGATTTGATTATTAGTAAGAAGGGGGGAAATATTGATTTTATTTGTGTTCCTTTTTAAAATAATTTATACTGTAAAAAAAAAAAANATTTAGAAAAAAAAAAAAAAAAAAAAAAAAAAAAAAGCCAGCTGCCACAATTGCTTTTTCTGTCTCTGGGAAATAGAAAAAAAGGCATTATTTTGGAACTGCAAGCTACAAACATGGCAAAAAAGATGCTGGAAGATATATCAAAGCTTGCTATAAGTACCTCTCTGGCAAACAAGTCCTGCAGTAAAATCATGGCAAGATGGATAAAGCAAACTCTTACAACTGTCCTCTATATGTCACAATGTAGGAAAGAGGAGCAGCTGGATACCAGGGCTGCCACACTTGAAGCTAAATGAGCTTTGACAGGATTGTTAGAGAAAAACTATAGCAGAGAATGGTAAATTCACTGTGTTGCCCATACTGATGCAGAATGGTCTGGAACAAGCAGGCTACTGCTCAGGTACTACTGGCAATAAACACTGTACCAAGCCTAAGGGAGGGGCACACGGACATCCACATCAGGTCCACATTGGCCATTCTGGCTCTGTCACTCAGGCTGAATTTTTGGTGACTTTCTTGTTTTGATAAAAGTCAGATTATGCAACTACACTCGTAGCACAGTGCTTTTGCCTCCACAGGTTCTACTTCTTACCAAAACAGCATGGCTTCTACATGTATATCTACCTATAAATAAAATGGCAACATAAATAATTACACTAGTAAATATATACACATTGGGAGGACTTGCTATTACAACTTTACTTGCAGATATTCTCTAATAGAGACAGGGCTTAATGGTCTTGTCCAACAGCTATTTCTTACAAAGGAAGATACAACAAATCAGAGACTTGGAATAAGACACTTAAGAGTAAGGATTACATGATTCTTTCATACAAATGTGTCTAAAAGTCTGGAGATCAGAGTTTAAGAAGTAGTCATAATAGAAGTTACTAAACACAGTATGGAATATTCAGAACTTGAATTATGAAATAGAAAAAATTATCTTGCTCTTCAAATTCTTGGAATAACCTTTTCAGAATCTTTCATTTTACAGGGCCTGCTCATTAAAGTTGCAATGGTTTAAAGGTGTTCAGAGCTGGTGTGTCTTAAAGTGTGTTTCTTTCTTTCCAACTGTATCCCTCTGTTAAAAGGAAGCATCACCTACCCTCACCTGCAAACATTCCTTCTCTGAGGCAAACCTTTGCCTAATGTGCAAGAGTCATACCATAGGTGCAGTGTATGTGAGATAGTCTGGTCTGCCTTGACAAATGTCATCTGCTGGCAACAAGGCCAAAATCATCCAGTGTAAAACCTGTTAATCAGAACTGGGTCTAACTCTACACTTACAACTAGAAAAACAAGTTGATGTTTAACAGGAATAAACGAAGAAGAGAGGGAGGAAGTCTTGGAGAACCACATCTGGAGAAATAATACAAGAAAGTGTGCCCATATTAACAGATGACAGAATTGTGGAAGCAGTGTCCACACTGTGACACAGAGCAAGCACAAAGAGGTGCAGCACGATGATGTTGGCAATTAAGGGTAATTGTCCCTGTGTCTCCAGAGCTTGACTCCAAGAGTCAGAGACACAGGGAGCCTTTTGGTGCCCAATAGGGAACACCCCTGGGGCACTTTCTAACCTCACCCCACCTCCGATTGTATATATAACTATGGGGGTTAAAAAAGAGAACCCTGTCTGGCTCCTCTGCGCTCATCCACAGAGTCCCTACCCAAGAGTATAAATAAAACGTGGCTGCTGAGCCTGCAAAGATACATCTTAGCACAGGTGAACTCCTGAATACTATAGATAGTGAATTCAAGTGATCACAGAATCACAGGTCAGAAAATACCTCTGGGATCATGGAGTCCAGCCTATAACTGAACACCACGTTGTCACCTAGACCACAGCACCACATGCCACGTCCAGTTGTTTCTGGAACACTTTCAGTGATGGTGACTCCACCATCTGGAGCGGCAGCCTGTACCAGTGCTTAACCACCCTTTCAGTAAAAAAATTCTTCCAAATGTCCAATCTGAGCTAGTGAAGCTTGAGGCTGTGTTCTGCCAATGCCATTTATCCCGTGCCTTAATGACAAAGATAATAACAACCACAGCAAACGCTGTTGTAGGTCTTAAGTCTGACAAGGAGCTGCTTTGCTCCCCCCATTCCCCCCATACTGAATTCCAGGGACACTTCAAACTGGCTCTTCCAGAGGGGATCACAGAATGGGTCAGGTTGGAAGGCCAATGGCATCCTGGCCTGTATCAGGAATAGTGTGGCCAGCAGGACAAGGGAAGTGATTCTTCCCCTCTATTCAGTGCTGGTGAGGCCACACTTTGAGTATTGTGTTCAGTTCTGGGCCACTCAGTTCAGGAAAGATGTTGAGATGTTGGAACAAGTCCAGAGAAGAGCAACGGGGCTGGTGAAGGGACTCGAGCACAAGAGCTGAGGAGAGGCTCAGGGAGCTGGGGTTGTTTAGTCTGGAGAAGGCTCAGGGATGACCTCATCACTCTCTAGAACTACCTGAAAGGAAGTTGTAGCCAGATGGGAGTTGGTCTCCTCTCCCAGACAACCAGCAATAGGACAAGAGGGCACGGGCTTAAGCTCTGCCAGGGAGGTTTAGGTTGGATATTAGGGAGAAATTTTTTACAAAGAGAGTGATCAGGCCTTGGAATGGCCTGCCCAGAGAGGTGGTGGATTCAGCATCCCTGGAGGTTTTTAAGGTGAGATTGGATGTGGCACTTAGTGCCATGATCTAGTAACCACAGTGGTGTTTGATCAAGGGTTGGACTTGATGGTCTTGGGAGTCTCCTCCAACCCAGTTGATTCTATGATTCCATGACCACAGCGGGGCATGCGGTCCAACCTCCCTGCTCAGGCAGGGTCACCCCAGAGCACATTGCACAGAGCTGTGCAGTGATGGAGACTCCACAGCCTCTCTAGACAGCCCATTCCAGTGCACCTGCCCAGTAATGCAGTTCCTCCTCATGTTCGTGCGGAACTTCTGTGCGTCACTTTCTGCCCAGTGCCTCTTGTCCCATTGCCTGGCACCACCGAGAAGAGCCCGGATCCATCCCTTGGCACCCTCCCTTTTGGTATTATACATGTTGATGAGGATCTGGCTTGTCTGGGCCAGGCAGAAAGGACAAGACCCACTGGAGACAGCGGCGGGCTGTTGGAACCCCTGCAGGATTTCAGACTAAGGAGTCAGAAGCAGCTTCCAAGACAGAGGCCTCAATGATAACAATGGAATGTGCAGGACGACCTTGGCTAACAGTAACCTGCTAATATTCTGTGGAACGATACATGTGAAGAGCTCTATTAATGAAGTTAAAATTAAGATAGATGAGCACAATGTGAATTCAAAAAACTTGCAAAATATATCTTGGTTAATATTTAGCTATAGCTACATGTTGTTAGTTTTGATTGAGTGGATTTGTTTTAGAAATAATGCGCAATTGTGTGAAGATAGTTCTTTCTTGTACTTTTTAAGTGCCTATGCAGTGGAACATAAAGATGCAAGAATGCAAACATTTGAAGCCTTTTCTGGCCTTCCTGAACAGAAATATAACTGACAAACGAAGAGGAACTATAATAAAACTCATTTTTGTTTTGGACGCAGCCGGGCTCTCTTATTTAACAGCTAAACGCTATAAACCTCTACAAAAGACACTAAAGACTGTGTCAATGCAAGACAGTCTTAACAGGGGGCCGGTCGGGGTCGGCGCTCCCGATGCTGGAGTTGGGGATCGGCGGGCGATGCTCCCGATGCTGGAGGTGGGGGGGCCAGACGGTGCCGGCGGCCGGTGCTCCTGGGGTCGGGGGTGAGGGGTCGGTCGGGGCCGGCGGGCCGCGCTCCCGGTGCCAGGTGAGGCGGACAGTGCTCCCGGTGCCGCCGGTGCCAGGGTAGGATCGTCCCGCCCGCCATGGCAGCCTCGCCCTTCACCGCCTCCCCACCGCGGCGTGCTGACGTCACATCCGCTGTGCCCCGGTAACGGCCGGACGTCGCGGGCGCGCCGGGAACCCGGAAGTGGCGGCGGCGAATGGGGGCGGGCCTGGCGCGCGCAGGACGGCGGCGGCAAAGTAGTCCCAGGGGAACGTGGCCGTGTGGCTGCGGCGCTGAAGTCGGTCAGCGAAGCGCGGCGAGAAGCGACTCTCGGCAACTCCGGTCGCGCTCGGGGAGGCGGTGATGGCGGCGGACAAGGCTGCGGGTGAGCGCGGCGGGAGCGGCCGCGGCCCCACCGGGACCGGGCCGCGCGGGAGGAGGGATACGCGGCGGGGAGCGGCGGCGAGGGGGGGGTGGTTTGCTGCGCACTGTGTCCTTCCACCGGGGAAGTAGTGCCCGGTGGGGGCTGCGAGGGGCCTGTGGGACACCGGGCGGGACAGCCGTGCCCATGTCCCCCTCACGGGCCGCACGGGCTCCGCGGGGAGAGCCCCAAGGACGTACCGGCGGGGACCGGGGTGTCTCCCTGCTGGGGTTTGATAACCCCCGCAGAAGTCGAGCTTTTCGGGGTTGATTTGTTAAAGTGGGGCATGCGGGAGGTGTGAGGGAGGTTGTGACTCTTGGTGGTGCTGCGGGAGTTCAGGCTGGTTCCCGCAGAGGGGCCGCGTGGGTTTCGGGGCACGAGTGGGTCTTCACTGGCCTGGGAAGGCACTGTAGAGGGAAGTTACCGAGCCTGAAAAATAATCGCCGTGTGGTGAACAGGCAGAGTAAGTCTCAGCCTCAGGTGATGTGTGACTCCCTGGCACGTCCATCTCCCGTGAGGTGCCCCATCAGTCCCCACAAGGAGGCTTCGTTGCGGGAGAGCTCCGTCCCTCCGGTGGCAGCTCGGGGGATGGAGAGGAGGGCGGTGTGCAGGAAAAAGCCCGTACTTACTGAACTGCACAGTGATGCTTAATGGAACTGTGGAATATCCTGGGTTGGAAGGGACCCCAAGGATCACCCAAGCCCAGTTCCTGGCCCTGCACTGAACAGCCGCAAGAACCACACGATGTGCATTGTCCAAAGGCTTCTTGAGCTCTGCCAGGCTTGGTGCTGTGCCCACTGCCCTGGGGAGTCTCTTCGATGTCCAGCCACCCTCTGCGTGAAAAACCTTATCCTGATAGGCAGCCAAACCTTTCCTGCCACAGTTTCATGCTGTTCCCTTGGGTTCTGTCACTGCTCACCTGTGTTCTTTGCAGTTTTTTCGGTTGGTTTTGTGTGATGGGAGCGTTATTTAAAATCACCTTAAGGATTTTTTCCTTTGGATGCTCAGTGTGAAACGCCTCAATATCTAGAAAGTAATTATAGGGAAGATGAGTATACTGTGTTGAGTGATGTTTACTAAACTCTCAAGTGTCGTTTATGAGAATTTTAAGTAACTCCTAAACTACAAGGAAAAAATTGGCAGTAATTTTTCAGTATTTTTGGTTGTTATTCTTTGAAGTGTTGAAGGAACTTTTCAGTTGTACTTTCTTAAAACTATGTGCCCAGATGAATCAGAGATGTGAGCTATGACAGGACATTCTACATGCTGTGCTTCTTCATAGCAGTGAGCTACAATTAGCCTTCCACTGAGAAATGTTCACTTTTTATTGCACAGCACAAAAGCAGCCTATTATACCTATACTGGTAGTGAAGGGCTTCATACAAAAAGTAAAATATAAGTCTTGGTGCCACAGGTCGTTGTTATCTTATAAAGGCTGGACACTGACTGGTCTTCATACCTTTCAAAATGATTTTGGAGTAAGTCATATGATAGATTCCTCACCTTTCAAGAAGGATATATTCCCCCCCTGCCTCTAGAGTTTGGAAATGAAAAATAATTCCAGAGATGCTCTCTTGTTCAACAGCACAGTTCATGGAAGATGTAATTTACAGGGCGTAGGAACAAGAGAGCTCAGAAACAGCAGTCCTTGGAGAAACGGAGAGCAGGTATGAGAAGGATAATGATTGCAGTCACTCTCAGGTGTCTTCAGGTATGTGTATATGGGAGATGTGACTTCTTGCTTTTATGATGTGGCAGCAAGCCCATGAGGAGAGCAATCTTCCTTTTCAGGTGGCAGTCTCATGCTTTTCCTTGTTCTCCTCTCATAGAGCCAGTTTTCCTGAAGTTCTGCTGTCCACCATGATGTGACTTCTCCAGTAGGAGCAGCTGCCTGCTCGTTCAAAGCAAACCAGCCTCTGGGACACAGTGTTTCTGGTTCTCAGCCACAGGATCAATAGCTAGGAAGATAATTCCCTGGCTGGATTCTTTAACTTCCAACCCAGTGCAGCAACTTCCTCCAGATCAAAATCTGAGCAGTTAATTTTTACATCCTTTTCCAGGTTGCCACTTTTGCCCCTCATCATGAGCCTGACAAGTTTTAGTTTTGGAGTTGCTCTGTACTCATGAAGGTTAGACAAATGGAAAGTTAAACAAAGGGGGCCATGTGTTAATATAATTTACAGAGATAAAGGGAGTCCTGTCGTTTGTGAAGCAGAGAATCTGCGCTGTTTGGATGTTCCAGCTGATAACTGTAGCTGCTGTAGGGATGGGAGCATGCTGGAGGTGACTGGTGTGCCCTGTGTTACCTACACCATGTGCTTCTGCAAGGATGCCAGAGCTTTCTGGATCAGAGCGAGCACATGGCATGCTGGATGTTTTGCCAAGGAACAGTTTTCCTACTTGTTGCACTTTGAAATGCCTCAAGGAATACAAAACTCATGGCTTTATTTGCAAACACTGGGATGGCCCTTTGCAGCCAAGAGAAGTGCTTCCCCCTCCCCCCATTTAGGTGAAATTGGTGGGGTCTGTTCACTATCTTGTGCCAGCTTTCAGGTGCTTCCTGGTGGAAGGATCTCTTGCTAATACAGATCAGCCAGAGCAGTAGATCCCTGGCTAACCAAGAGTGGCAGTATTATGTTAGACTGGAATGACTTTTTAACTCTTTCACAGGTTTCAAATGTGTTTGGACAAAAAGGGTATAGGGTAGCGAAAGTGTTGGTTTTTTTCCAAAGGACAAAGTTCTGCTGTGAACTATGTCAGCTGGACTTTAGTTTTATTTTCTAGATAAGCTTCCAGTTCAGGTTTCACAAACCTGCTTTGTTTACTGAGTCGTAGGAGGTGTGGTTGACTGGATTACAGCCGTAAAACTGACTTCATAGAAGAAGGGACAGCTCTTTTTTTCCTTAAAGTAGTTGGGGTTTTTTAACGTACCAACTGGCTTAGAGACACAGTGAAATCTGGTCACCTGCCCTGATTTTTTTCCCCAGGATATACATGAAACAGCTGTGTAAGGGGTGCTTTTATTGCAGACCTTAGACAAGTGTCTCTTGGTTTATCAGCCACACAACTGAAGACACTTCAGGATTCAGACTTTGAGATGCTGGTTTTATGAACCTGCATACTTGTTCAATCAGTAATCCACTTGTAGTTGTTGGCTCTCTGCTAGGTAAACTTGTATGTAAGGAACCTGTGGATTAGACTGAGAGTTATCAGCTTCAAAATTTTTGAAGTCCCAAGGCTCTGCACTGTGTTTACTTTTACTAGCACTATCTGAAAGTCATGCTGAGTAAGTAAAGCAGATAATGCCACTGGTAGTGTGGAAGTCTGAGGGAAGATGCGTTTGCTCCTGTTCTAGAGATCTGTGAAGGGTGATAACTTCCTGTTCATCTATCTAACTATAAGGTTTAGGGCAGGAATCAGAACTATGTTATATTTAGCTTGAAGGAGAGGTGCTTCTTGTTCCTTCCTTTTTTTGCTCTGGAAAGCCTTTGGCACATCAAAAATTTTCTGAGCTTTTTTGTGTTTAAAATTTCTCTCCTGCCTTTCACTTCAAGGAGAAGGCAGTGCAGGTAGTGTTGATCAGTGCCTTATACAGTTGGATTTTATAGCAGGTGTAGGCCCCTGAGGGTCTATCCTGAATTTTGTCTGAATCATAGTGGCTTATGCTTGCAGGTGTCAGATTGTTGAATTTTTAAAATCTCGACTTTGTTGACATCTTGATGCATAATGAAAGTCTCTCAACCAAATATTTATAACTATTACTCAAATATGTTACTGCAGAGGGCAGTGGAAGGGATCTCACTGTCTTTTCAGCCACAGGTACAAACTTAATGGATTATGAAGTCTGTTTTAGGCTCATTGTGGCTGTTAATTGATGAATCTTCTGAGGTTTGACTGCTCCTTGCTGTTTGTCCAATATTTGTAAATTTTCCTAGTCAGTAGTAGGTGATCCAGATAAATTTGTGATTATGGGGAATGGATTTTGCAGAGGAGCTCATAGCAAAGTGTTTTCACTTGTTCAAAGTGAGAACAAAATTAGCAGAGTTTGCATTACATCCCTGAATTCTAGGGAAGAGAAAAAAGGCACTGACTTTACAAAGCTTACCTAGCCTATTAAGATAGCAAAAGGTAGGTTAGAGCAAATCTTCCACTTTGAAATTCAAGAATTAATTTTCTGCAAAAGTGAAAACAATTGCTGGCTTAAAAAGTCTTTGTTTCAAAAACATTACATGATTTTTGTATGTTCTAGCACATTAGTTAACACTCTTAGAAATAATCTATCTGGTGTGGTGGTAGTGTGGTTGGTTTCTTTTACCTCCAGTAGTTTGTGTTCTGCACAAGGAAGGGCTTAGTGGGGTAGAGTTTTTTTCAAGCTTCTTTGACATGGAATGTCTGTACTGTGCTTTTTAATTCAGCTTCACCCAATTCTTAGTTATATGATGCAAAAGAATTTAGTTGACTTCTTTCTGAAAAATATGCTCAATAGTGACTGAAACAAACCACTAGGAATTCTATGTAAAATAAATGAAAGACCATTTTAAGCTTATTAAATTGCTATATAAATGCATAAAAGGACCACCGTCATAACTGCTACATATTGTTCTTGTTGTCTTAATCTGGAAAAAGATATAATAGAACTAGAGAAGATTCTGGGGAAAAAATGGGAGGAAGATGCAGAATAAACTGCTTCTTGAAAGAGATGATTCAAATAAAGATCTGTAAGGTTTGGAGAGATGCTGAAAAAATGAATAGGCAGCATTTGCTTGTGCCCTGCAGTATAATCACCAGATAGCATTTGATGGAGTGTACTGAAGAGTACCCAGTTATAGAGAGGGTTTTTTTAAATATTGTGTCAGGTCTGACAACAATTATTAACAGTGGTGGTTCCATCGCAGCCTCTTCTTTAGGGAAATACTTTCTCAAAGCAGGGAGCTGTGTGGAAGTTCTAGTGTTTACTCTGTTTTTTGTTGATCTCTAGAGCAGCCCTTGCTTGCTGTTTAGGAAGCAGCATACAGGCTGCATGGGGTTTTCATCTCACCCAGTGTGGTACCTATTTTATGATGCATGGACTTCACTGCTGATTTTTGAGTAAAGTCAGACAATCCTAGGGTATGGTTGCAGCTTTAAAGAGAAATCTAAATATATGGATTGTCAACTAACTTGCGGGCATTTTGTTATGGATTTATGTTTTATGGAGAGAAATTCACTAGGATAGAATAACTTGGAATATTATAGTAGATGTAACTTGGGATATAGATAGTATGGTAGGGAGACTGCTGCAGTTGTCTGTAAGGTTACTTGTAGTGGCAGGAGGATCTTGAGAACTGGAAGAAACAAAATTTTTAAGCTGTCATCACACTTGAAAACTTCTCTTGTAATCTTCTGTCCGCTGTACAGATCAAGGTACCGAGAAACATGAAGGAGCAGGTACTTCTGGGATTACTGATCAGGAAAAGGAATTGTCCAGCAGTGCATTACAAGCTTTTCAGGTAAGACAAAGCCGAACTCTGAGACTTCTAATTTACCACATAACTGCTAAATGGGCTTATATAATTGTTTTTCCTCTTTTCTTAATACAGTTGCAAATGAATCAACAGAATATTATATCAAAAGTAGCACTAGCTGTGTTATAAAACCGACACATTCGTTTTCTCTCTGATGAGATGTGAGAAGACTGAACAGGATACTTGAACAAGAACACGTTTAATCTTGATTCTAAAAACTTGGTAACCTTAAAAGCTGTATGATGATTTAATTAGAAGAAGCAGGCTGCTATTTTGTGTCAGCATTGGAAATGCATGATCTCGCTGAAGAATTAATCACTTCAAGTTAAAAATGTTGTGTTAAAGGTTTAAAGGAACCATGTATATTTAAAAAAAGGCAACTAACCAATCTTTGCATTTTAGCATCATGCTATGTTCTTTCACAAAAAACATCATCTACTGCTCTGTCACTTTGCAGTAAAACATATTCTGCTATGTATAACACTTGCAGGTGGTATTTACTACCTGTTTTGTGTTTCTTGGAAGATTTTTGTGTGTGTGTGTGTTAAAACTCAGGTAGCAGGTCTTCTGGTTTATTTCTTTTCATTGTTTCCTAATTTTATTTAGTGTGGCAGGAAGTATAATTGCTTTCCCTTTCAGTTGTTGTATCTCTGTGTCCCAAATGCCTTGTGTTAATTCAGTTTTGAATGTGTGAAATAGGTCAGGGGGAAGAATTTAAATGCTCTCTTTTGAGATTCCTGCTTGTATGTTTCACTCAGTATTTTAAATTTGTCTGGAATGTTGTTACATGAAGTGCATGTAGTTGGTCCTTAAACTGACTACAGCTGATCTTGTTCACTGGTGTCTTCTTGCTGTCTAGCTCAATTATTCTTTTTCAATAACATTTTTGTCATTGACATTAAGAACTGAAGGCATACGAGATTTGTTTGCTTTCCACCTTGTCCACAGATCTACATGACTTTAATACTTTTGATCTGATGATGACTTCATCTTTACGTTTATACTATGTATCTGATTTATCTCATGATGTTTTTCTTGCTCTAAGAACTCCCTAAATTCATGGATTTGAGGTAGCCATGTATGTGAGCAGAATTAATTGGTACCTTGTTTGCCAATTTTCTTGCTAAAGAGTAGCTGTAAATAGCACTGTAGACTGCTTTGCATGCTAGTTTGTTGTATTACACTTCAAATTTCAGTCTTGATAGAATTCCTGTAAAATTGGATCTTATATACTAGATCCTGTCTAGTAGAGGGGCATAAAGGACTGTTAGCTAATGAAAAACATTACAAAATAAATGGAGCCTTAGAAGGTTCAAGGTTTGTAGTCCAGCTGTGGTTAGAAGCCTTGTTGCTGTGATCTGAAAGCTACTGCTGTTGAAGAGAAGCTCTGAGTGTGAGCACAGGATGAGAACCACTGGGAGATGAACTGTCTCAGTTTAAGAACACACCAGCAGTCGAGTTGCAAGTCCCCATGTTTGTGCACATGATCACTAGGCAATCCAGGCTGTTGGTGCTTAGAGTTGTGAAAATGTTAGTGGCCTGCTACATCTGTCTCTCTGTAAGTTGTATAACTGTGCTTTCATGGGAGACTGAAGGAACAGGAATGGTTCTGTTGAGAGTAGCTGCAGAATGGCAAGTCTCTTGGCAAGAGCAGAAGGCCCCCAGAGCCCTTCTCTGTTGTATTCTTTCCTTAATTTCCTTCCTTAATAGAGGAAGGCAGTCAGGAACCCAGGAGAAGCTCCATGGAACAGCTCTTGAAAAGGAGGAGGAAGTGGAGGGTAGTTGTGGTACTCAAGAGCTTAACTTTTGATTGTGAACCATTGACAGAGATGGAAATGAATCTGCTTAACTGTCTGATCAGATTGGAGGTAACCCTGATATGGAAGAGGTGAATGTGATTATTCCTGTGTAGAAATTGAAGGGTTGAGAGTGAAGTGTCATTTAGGCTTAATGTAGTTGAAAGAGTCAGGAATTCTCTTTCATTCCTTGATGCCACTAAATTCCTTCTGTACCAACACAGAAAAGACCAAAACTGAGAGCAGGCAGAGGTGAGCCTTTCTGAAGTCCTTGTTTATTCCTGAGGTCAAAGAAAGAGATTTTTCAGTTAAATCACACATTAGTGGAGCATCATGCTTTGCTCCTAGTCCCTACTTAGGCCTGCTTGGGTGACTGAATGCTTCATCCAACAGCTAAAGCTTGTAAAAATGTTTTTAAACATATATTGGGAGAATGAACACCTTCCTTTTCCAACCTGTCTTAAGCTGACTTCCACAGACTAAATTGTAGTTCACTATATATCCAGATGAATATAAAGTGTTGGGATGGGACTTATGTAAGCAACTGCAGCCTCTCAATGTTCATGTAATGGAGAAAGATTATGAAAACTGAGGAAATAAAGTATTGAAACTTAATATGACTAAGAGAAATCAGAGTAACACTTTTCATGGAAACATCTCTTTATAATAAGTACATAATTTGTCTGTCCTCCACCAAATTATTTTTGGAGTTGCATATGGCTTCAGTGTTTAGATTTAGTTCTCATACATGTTAATCTGCATAAATAATGAAGTGTGTGTGTAGGCATTCAGTTCACCTTACTTGATTTTGAAAAGACTTTGCATCTTCTAATACATCTTTCTGGTATGGGTGGAATTTCCAGGCTGGAAACTATGATGCTTGCTTACAACACCTAAATAGCCTTCAAGACATCAACAAAGATGACTACAAAATTACTTTGAATACTGCTGTTGCAGAATTCTGTAAAAGTAATCAGACTACGACAGACAACTTGAGACAAACCCTTAACCAACTGAAAAACCAGGTAATACAAACATTGACATGGTACTTGATTTTGAGTGCTGCTAACGGTGGTCAGATCTTCCAGTGAAATAGGAGTAAAGCTTCTGCCCCTTAGATTTAATAAAAGAACAAGAAAATAATATTATTTTTATACACCTGAGTCAGTTTAATCTTTTAGAACAAATTTTTTTAGTTACGTTTTTAGTTATTGTTGAAATTGATCTCAGATTATAACCATAAAGACGTGCTATGTTCTTTCAGTTGAAAGTTCCTTGACCTGTAATAGTGTGTGCAATAGTAAGAGTGAAAATATTACTTTACTACTCAGTGGACAGCTATCTATTTAATTGTTGGGGGTTTTTTTGCTGGGGTTTATGTGCTACAACAGTAAAGTTTATGAGGTTATAACTCTTACCCGTCTTTAGAGAAATTCCTAGCTTTGGATTTTATTTTTTTTTAAATATCTGACACTTTTGAATCGTAGATACTGAAAATGTAATGAAATGAGGGATTTTTTTTTTTCAGGTTCACTCTGTTGTTGAAGAAATGGATGGTTTGGATGATGTTGAAAACAGTATGCTGTACTACAATCAAGCTGTTATTCTGTATCATCTGCGTCAGTATACTGAAGCTATATCGGTTGGGGAGAAACTGTACCAGTTCATAGAGCCTTTTGGTACGTAGACAGAAGGGTTTTGTTCCTGCAATAACTACAGGAAGATCATTGTCTTTCTTGCGGTCAGACAAGTGATTTTTTTATTTGCATAATGTAATTTTAAAAAGTAGATAAGGTTTGGAATGAAGAATATGTTTTAGTTATATCAACCAAATAGCAAATTTTAGTTATAGCAACCAAATTTGGGGGGAAGGTACTTCAGAGACATTTTGCAGACAAGTATGAGGAAACTGAAATGGATTTTTACAGCTTGAAAAAGCATTTATGTAAATGATGTATAAACTAATGAAATTATTATAAATTAGTATTTTGAGTCCTACAACGTCAACAGTGGGTGTCTATTTTTCAGGGCATTTTTAAATTCCTGCATTAGGTCATACCTTATTGTATGTGCTCATATGTGAATATGAAGTCCGCATCTCTTATGAGCTATGACACCTTGTCTGCTGGAATTGCCATACTTGCATGAAATAACTTTGTAATCCTTGTTGAATTTTAGAAGTGAGCAGGGTGAATGATGTTTGTGTGTCAATAAATTAAGTAACTGCTACTGTGTTTCTCCTTCAGTTCCTCATAGTTTTCAATATGTGTAATTGGGACTTACTCTGTGATATCAGATGTGTTTGGACAGAATCTTTTCAAGTTCTATGGGATTCTACATTTATATGTGGCTCTCTGTTTAGATGCTGCGTCTTTGGTGTTGATCTGCTTGGATCAGTTTTCAAGATCTATGAACATGAAATACTTGTTAAGCTGTCTTTAGTCTATTCTCCATTTAATGAACTTTCTTTTCAGCATACATGCCTTATGTGTTTCAGTGTATGTGTACTTATGTAGGTGACTTTGTTTTTTGTTTTGTTTTTGTTTCTTATGTAATATATTGATTTTTCTCATGATGTTGCATAGATGCACTTCATAGGAATTTTTTTTCTGGTTTGAAAGGGTTAGTATTAGGGCTGTAAAATAATTTTTACTTCTTCACTTTATGCAGAAGAGAAGTTTGCCCAGGCTGTGTGCTTCTTGCTTGTAGACTTATACCTGTTAACTTACCAGGCTGAGAAAGCCTTGCATCTGCTTGCTGTTCTGGAAAAAATGATTTCACAGGGCAACAATAACAGCAAGAATGGAAAAAATGAGGTAAGTTTAAAATCATATGAATGCCACTAAATCTTCACCAGAAATACGCTTTAACTGAATCAAAAGTTAGTGTTTTAAAATACTTTTGAATTGTAAAATTGTTAGATCACCTCTGGCTTTAGATACCAACTTAGACGTGCTATTAACTGAGTTAATTGTGTACAGCAGTTGTTTATTCCTTTCACACTTTTACACAGAGGGAGCTAGCTAAGATGTCTTTGAGTCAGAGACTTGGATTGGAAAGAGTTTTCTGCAGGGTCAAGTATGTGTAGTTTTCCTTGTTTTTATTTGATTATCACCATATGAGACCCTAAACTTGAGAGAGAAGTCAGTATCAAGGAGAGGAGTTGCAATTGAGTAGCACAGGATGGGAAATCAAGTATCTTTTTTTACATAGTATCTGAAAGTATGAGGTGGGCTTTCAAATGAAATCTTTCTGTGTCATTTGGAGGAATCAGTAGTGGCTTGGAAGTGAAAAGAGGACGCTTCAGTCTTTCCCTGTAGATGGAATGTCAGACAGGATAAAATGTTTTATCTTTAAGTTTATGGTAATTCTACTGAAGGAAATATTAGAGGTAGTCTAGAATGTGCAAATCATCCTTCTGAGTAAAATATTCTCAACTGCAGAGTAACATAATGTAGCACTAACGTTAATATAGAATTCTGCTTTTCATAGGCTGGTGTGGTTGCTTGTGGATTTTGATTGTTAAGCTTAAGTTACAGTTTTTGGTGGTGTGTTTTTATTTTGATGTTAAATACTGTGCAATACTACTAAATAAATATTTTTCTTCATGTGAGTTGAATTTGTCAACTGAATTTAAAAGCTAATTAACAATAACACTTTTTTT
>VXAU01001358.1:325618-376898 GCA_013399695.1 Formicarius rufipectus
TTTTTGTTTGACAGTCAGGTAATAATACAAATAAAGAGTCCTCCAATCAAAAAGCTGAAAGCGGAGCTTTAGTAGAAGTTGCCAAATCTAAGATACATCAGGTTAGTGTCTGCATATTACTTATACAAGAACATTGCTTCAAGGTTTTTTTTAAAACAAAGTTCTATCTCCTTCAAATTTAGTTCAGCATGAATTTTGGTACCCTCCTTGTCCTTGTTGTAAAACAAAGGAAGGAATTTATCTAACTTTTCCTTCTTGTAACATCCATGTACAGGAAAAACTGACCTAACACAACCCCCTCCTCAATTTCAGTCCCCGCAGTTTATAAAAATTTCTTTAGACTGCAGTTAGCTGCACTGACTTTATACCTGTTAGACCTCCAAAAGTGTAAATCAGCTGATGTGTTATTTCATTATACTATTCTGTTAAAAAATACGTAAGGGAATGGAATGCTTCTCTATCAGCATTCACTTACTCATATTTTCAGTTTAGTAGGTAAATTTCTGGGGATTAAGAGGTTAGATTATTTTAGTTAGTTCATCATTTTAAATGGTAGTATCTGTGTTGGAATATAGAGTAGCTGTTAACCATTGAACAGAGTGTTCTGCTTATTATAAATACAAGACTTAAAAATACGTTGTTAAAAGTGTTAATAGAATTTCTTTTGTATGAAGACTTTTTGAACAGCTTTTTACTACCCATTTTAAAGATGTGTATGAAATACTCTGTAGTAAATCTCTAGATATAGTTCATCTTGCAAACCTGCACAAGTTATTGTATATTATTTAACAAATTTAATTTTTAACAGTATAAAGTGAGAGCCTATATCCAGATGAAGTCACTAAAGGCATGTAAAAGGGAGATCAAGTCTGTTATGAATACAGCTGGGAATGTAAGTATTCTTAAGACTGTTTTTCAAAACTAGGTCTGTTCTCTTTCTTAAAACTGAACTTGTGAATGCTCTTTACAACAAAAGTCTTTTTGAGGGTAGATGTCTGAAGCAATGCTTTACCTAGTCAGTTGTGTTTGTAATCTCTTTTTGCAAGTGTAATTAATGTAGATTTTTCTTGTTTGAGGTGTCTTCAGTTGCTGAAAAAAATGCACTGTATTGTTTACAGTATAAAAATAACATATGTAATGAACAGGTTTGACTTGCTTTATTTATATATTTAATTCTGGGAAAGACAGGTGTTTTTTTTGTTGTTGTTGGGTTTTTTTTTTTTTTTTTTTTTTTCTTGGTTTTATTTTTGTGGGGGTTTTTTTGTGGTTTTTTTTTTTTTTTTTTTTTTACATTTTTTTGAGGCTTATATTTTCCTGGAAAGCCATTTCTTTCTTTATATAGAAGTTCTCAGCTCGGAACTACATCCACCATCCCAAATAAATTCGACATTAACTGATGAGCACGGAATGGGAGGAGAGCATTTCCCTTTTGTGGCCAGTTTGAACAGCTGCTAGTTTACCAGAAATCCTTCTGGATCACGAGGTCTCTGTTGGCAGCCCAGAAAGATTGCAGTCCAGGAGGAACTCTGCAGGGAGGGAAGTACTAGAGGACAGATTGGAGGAAGTTCCTCTGCAGTTCACCATTGCCATGATAGGGTTCTCTAGAATAACACTGGATTTGAGAGCAGTCATAAAGAACATACATATTTTGGTAGCTCAGAGGGGATTGTTAATCATGTGCTCAACAAAGAAATGCTACTTCTTTTAAGTAATAGGGCCTAAGCTCATATAATTTAAAAATGGCAACAGAGGCAAGCTGTTTGTGAAATGATTTAGTACTAGAAGTAGAAATCATAAACTGAAAGAGAACTATTGGTTTTTTCTTTCACAGTCAGCTCCTTCTCTCTTTCTGAAGAGCAATTTTGAATACTTGAGAGGCAATTATCGCAAAGCTGTCAAACTTTTAAACAGTGCAAACATTGCTGAACACCCAGGCTTCATGAAAACAGGTAAAACAGAAAACCTTCATCCTGCAGGTACTTAAATGTGTAGTATAATAGAACTACTTGCCCTTGTTAATTTTAAGCATGTTAATGATGACTGAATTGGGGAGGTCCTTAATGTCATGGGTTTACATGCTGGATATGTTTTCATCTTTCCTGTGCTCCTTCATGTAACTCTGTGGTGTTTCTCACTGAGTGTTCTTGTAGACAATGCTGTGATTTACTATGAAAATGGATTTGTATAGGTGTAAATGTAATATTTGCAAGGCTCATAATTGAATCTGTAAATCAAGAAATGAAACAAAAGGCAACTTACTAGATCTAGAACTGAGATCTCAGATGGTAGTTGGAGAGGAGACTGTAGCAGTTGTAATGATGATTGTGGGGAAATTGCAGGTATTTAATGAAGTTTTAAGGTTTGACTTCCATTGTATGTGAATTTAAATGACTATTATCTCTAGAAAGTGTATATGTATGTGTGGTCACGCACAGAAACAGAACATCACATTAACGTGTCATTTTTTAGACATAAGTTATTTGTATGCTAGAAATATATCCTCTGTGTATATATACTTTATACAATATTTAAATATATTTGAGATTTAATTGACAGTTTAAAATGTCAGTTTAAAAATACAGACAGAATGCTGTGTTTTGTGTCAGTAGAGACCTAGGATTTTAAAAAGTATTTATGCTGTAAAATGTCTGAATTTCATTGCTACTTTGTTCAATACTGGTTTTGTGATAGTACTCTTGATTTCCTGTCCAGTAAGACTGGATATTGGTGCATAAATAATTAAATCATAGAAGTCTGAGTTGACACTCGGTAAATTGTTTAAACTTCTGTATTTGCTGATAAGTTTCATAGAAAACATTAAAAAAGTTTGCCATGGTGCCTATTTGCACAGTAGAATGTTCATTTAATTGTCTTCCTGAGTGTAACTAAAATAATGTGTGTTAAATTTGTTAGTGGCCTGTGTCTTTGTTGTTTGGATTTTTAGAGTGGGATTTTTTTTCTTTTTTTCCTTTTATTATTGGTGATAATCCTTTAAAGATTCAGTTACCAGCAAGTAAGTTGGAAGTTTAAATTTTTGTCCTTTATTATTTAGAAGGAACTTTTTAAAGTGTTACCTGAACATGGTATATTTAGAAAGAAGAGTGTATTTCCTGCTTGTATGATTGGGTTGGCATAATTGTTTATTTTATAAAACTTAGGTAACATTATTTGAGAATTTCACTTCTGTAAGAGCTATCTGTTAGAGAACTTGAAGTACTTTTGTGCTCAGTTCTATGGAAACCTCCAGGTGAATTTACTTCAACTTACAATCTGTTAAATTGGCTTTATATCTGAATATTGATATTAGAACATGGTACCCAAGATCTGGAAATCTGTGACCACCTGCATATAGGTCAGCTCTCCAAGAGAACTAGAATGGTCTGCAGAAATAAGTGTTTTCAAAGTGGTTGCAAGCCAGGGATGTAACTCCATAATCCATGGAATTTCACCAAAGACCGTGTTTAATGGGCTGATCCATGAGAGAGTGGGTCTTGGGCTCAGCAACTATTTTCAGTTTCTGGAAATGGTCTTTGCTTCCTCTCTCAGGTGAATGCTTACGGTGTATGTTCTGGAACAATCTTGGCTGCATCCATTTTGCAATGGGGAAGCACAATTTAGGAATTTTTTACTTCAAAAAAGCCTTGCAAGAAAATGATAATGCGTGTGCACAGCTGGGAACGGGGAGCTCAGATCCAGGTAAGGAAGAGATTAAAATAAATGGTGGAAGAGGAGTGGGTGAATCAAGAAAATAGAGGGTAGAAGGTTCAGTAGTTATCAGCAAAATTCCTGTTCCATCTCATTGTGGAGGACAGGATAAGGAGGATGGGAATTTTGATGATAATTTCAGATTATAGTTGCTGTTGCCAGAAATACATAATGATGATGATGAAATATGTTCTTTTTCCCCCCTGTTTTCCTTGATGTACCTTGGGGCCGTGACAACTACTTCTCTCTCGTTTATAGACTTTGACAATAGGTTAGGGAAGTATGACAAAATAAAGGTTTTGTGATGTATCTTGCATAGGTTATTTATAGTCCTGCTGTGTAGAATCATCCGGGCATGAGGGATTTGTGTGGGGTTGTTGTGTTTTGTTGTTTTGTTTGGTTTTTTTTTTTTTTTTAATATGGACCATACACTCCACATTTTCTGTAATACTGTTAAATTAGCATTTGGAAGATATGTTTCTCCAACTGTCTTACTGAATAATTCCCAGACTTGTATGAGAAATGTTTATCTATTGTTTAGTTTTATGGCTACTTTTGTTGTAAGAATGCAAAAGCAAGAAAATAAACATTATAATAAGTTTTCTTGCTTTGATGAACAGTACTTAGGTTTGTTTTTCTTTTCCAGGTAAATGATTTTATGAAAATCGTAATATGGTTTGGGTTGAAAGGGACCTAAAAAACGCGTTAGTTCCAACCTCCCTGCCATGGGCAGGAATACATTCCACTAGACCAGGTTGCTCAGAGGTCCATCCAGCCTGGCCTTGGAACACTTCCAAGGATGAGACATCAGCTTCTCTGGGCAACCTATTCCACTGCCTCACCATGCTCACAGATTAGATATTAGGAAGAAATTCTTTACTAAACCTACCCTCTCTCAATTTAAAGTTATTCCCCCTTGTCCTGTCCCTCCATGCCCTTGTAAAAAAGTCCCTTTCCAGCTCTCTTGAAGCCCTTTTTAGGTACTGGTAGGTCTTCCTGGAGCCTTCTCTTCCCCAGCCTGAACACGCCCAGCTCTCTCAGCCTGTCTCCATAGAAGAGGTGCCCCAGGCCCCTGATCATCTTCACTGTCTGCCACTTCATGGCCTCTTGTCTTGGGCTCCTGCCACCCAGAGTTCAACTCAGCAGCTCACTCTGCAGCTGTACACCAGGATACCTCCACTAAATGTATTCTTCATCTACCACCAGCACAAAGGCAGTTCTTTAAACAGAAGTTATCTGTATCCCTGTCCTTGTCCCTCCTGGTCATGCTTTCCTTCAACTTGGAGATGTTGATAGAACTTCACGTTGGAACAGAGTTGGACTTGTCCTGCTTTCTCTTTCTCATGGGCATACTGAAAGCAGTCTAGTCTCTAAAAGTATGTTTTATAATAATATAAACCAATATGCCAGAAGATGATTGCTCTTTAGGAAACAAAGAATTGCTAACTAATCTTGTGAAGGAAGTGGGGGTGGGGGACGACCTGAAATAAACTACCCTGCTCTCTGTGCCCCTACAGAACAGCTTCTTTCCTCCAGTCCTCTCTTCTACTCCACCAGACAATATGTCTCAGTTAAATAAAGTTTTCTTTTTACGGATAGGCATTGAAATTGAAGCCTCTAAGAAGTTTCAGATAAGAGATTTTTAATTTTTCTTCAAGGAGTAAGTTGTCCCAAAACACTGAAAGTTTACTGGAAGTTGGGTGCAAACTTCTGTTGGTAATCTAAGTAATAACTTTGCTTATGTAATGAAATGGATGTCCAGAATTTTGATGGTCTGAAAAAAAACCCATTTCATTACTAGTGATCCATCTGTCAAATCTGTGTTTCCCCAGTTTAGAGGCAAGGATGTTGTGTGGGACAGTGTCAAATGCTTTACACAAGTCCAGGCAGATGATGTTGGTTGTTCTTCACTCATTCACCAATGCTGTACCGCATTGTGGGTATTGCAGCCATGCTGCTGAGAACGCAGCTGCACTGGGCAGGGCACGTCTCCAGGATGGAGGATCACCGCCTCCCTAAGATTGTGCTCTACGGTGAACTCGCCACTGGCTGCCACAAGAGAGGAGCCCCCAAGAAGAGATACAACAACACCTCAGCCTTGGCCATATTGACCACCATCAATGGTCCACTCTGGCCTCCAGTTGGGAGACATGGAGACACACAATCTATAACGCTGCTGTCTCCTTTGAAACAGCACGCAGAATCAGCCTGGAGGAGAAAAGACAACGCAGAAAGAACCGTGCCTTGACAGTGCCACCTACGGAGACTTTCTGCTGTGCCTTCTGCAACCGGACCTGCCCATCTTGCATTGGCCTCATCAGCCATCAGTGCTCTTGCAGCAACTGTGGGTAGAACCCTCCCAAATCTTTGTTCGCAAAGTCTAGCCATGATGCACCCCATTGTGGATGGTCAGCAGATTTGTCAGGTGCAATTTGTCCTTAGTGAAGCCATTGTGGCTGTCACCAGTCACCTCCTTATTTTCTGTGTGCTGTAGCGTAGTTTCCAGGAGAATTTGCACCATGATCTTGTTGGGCACAGAGGGGAGACTGACCTGAAGTTCCTCAGATCTTTCTTTCCTTTTTAAAATAGGAGACTTTTATTTTCCCTCTTCCAAACAGAAGGAACTTCACTGGACTTCCATGACTTTTTAAATATGATGGGTGGTGGCTTAGCCACTTCCTCCTCCTCCAGTTCCCTCAGGACCCACAGATGCATCTCATGAGGTCCCATGGACTTGCGCACTTGCAAGTTCCCTCGATAGCCTCAAACCTGATGATCTGAAGAGTGCTTTCTTCGTCCCTCCAATCCCTGCCTTTGCCTTCTGTGACTCAAGTGATGTGGCTGGAGCACATGCCTGTGAAAACAGATGCAAAAAAGTGGTTGTACCACTTAGGACCTTAGTCTTCTCCATAACGGTAACCAGGTCTCTCGTTTCCTTCTGGAGAGGGCCACAATTTCCTGGGTCTTCCTTTTATCACTAACATCCCTATAGAATCATTTCTTCTTACCCTTGATGTCCCTGGCCAGATTTAATTTTATCAGGGCTTTAGCCTTCCTAACCTGATCCCTGCTTGCTCAGACATTTTTTTTCTGTACTTCCCCCAGGCTACCTGTCCTTGCTTCCACTCTTTGTAGGCTTCCTTTTTGTGTTTAAGTTTGTGCAGGAGTGCCTTGTTCAGGAGGCCTCCGGGCATTTTTGCGTGACTTCTTTGTTGGAATGCATTGCTCCTGAGCTTGGAGAAGGTGATCCTTGGACATTAACTAACTTTCTTTGGCCCCTCTTCCCTTCATGGCTTTTTTATTCCATGGTATTCTACCAGGAATATTCTTGAAGAGGTTGAAGTCTGCTCTCCTAAAGTCTGGGGTGGCAAACTTGCTGTGTAACCCTCTTGCTGCCCTAGGAATTTTGAACTCCACTATTTCATGGCCACTGCAGACAAAGCTGCCCTTGAGCTTCACATTTCCCACCAGCCCCTCCTTGTTGGTGAGAACAGGGTCCAACGTAGCACCTGTCTGCATTGGCTCATCCAGCACTTGGGGAAGGAAGTTACCATAAACACTTTCCAGAAATCTGGATTGTTTGTGTGCTGCTGTGTTGTCCCTTCAACAGATAGCAGGGCCAGGGCCTGTGAATGAGAGGCTGCTCCTATCTGACTATGGAGGGCCTCATCACTCAGTCTTCATCATTTTAATTTCTTGTTTTCTTTAAAATCTCCTTACTGTCATGCATTTTACTGTTTTTCCTATTCCTCCCGTAGACCAAAGTGCAGCCTTATCAGTGTCAAGTATCACTATCAGTGTGAAGACAGAAAACATCTCATGCTTGCTAACAACAAAGTGGTTTTTTTTCTGGAATGTCAAGGAGTAACAAAGATGTGTATTTTCACATATCTGGGATTCAGTATTATTATATAACATTTAGCTGGAGTGACAAGGAACATATGTGGTTAGCATCTAATGTACTTCAATCTTTATTAACAGTACAATTAATTTATCTTTAATACCATATATGATGTGAAAGGAATTTATTTACAAAAGGGTTGTTTCCCTTTTCCTTCTTAGAGTTATGTTTTCTGCTCTCCTGAGCTGCACATCCAATAAGATGTAATCCTTTTCTGCAGGTAAAAAATTTTCAGGGAGACCCATGTGTACACTACTGACTAATAAACGATATGAATTGCTCTATAATTGTGGAATTCAGCTCTTGCATATTGGGAGGCCCTTGGCTGCCTTTGAATGCCTGATTGAAGCAGTGCAGGTTTATCACTCAAACCCTCGTCTATGGCTGAGAATAGCAGAATGCTGCATTGCTGCCAATAAAGGGGTAAGTAGTTTTGCAAATGTCGTGTAAAAAATGTTATGTGGTCACAGAAAGGTAGAATTAATACCTGGAATTAAGCTATGCATTTTAAAGTCCTAACATTGCAACACCTCTGTGTTAAGTCCAGATTGATTATTTTTTGTGTATATATGTTTTTGTGTGTTTAATCTGAAGCTTCAGTAGGTGGAGGGAAATCTTTGCACGTGATCTTCTCCATGCAGCTCAAGTTCATCTAAAGTTTCAGTGTTTCCTGTCATTTGCCACTAGAGATTGAGAGGGATGAGACTGTAGTTTGGGTAGCTCGAAAGGCTGAGGAAACAGAGATCAACCTTCTCCATCCTGAAGCTGTTGTTGATCACAGCTGCTGGGGAACTGAATCTCTAAGCTGCTGGGACTTCACCTTCTACTGGCAAAGTTGGTGGAAACTTGCTGATGGCAGTGTATTGCATGTTCCTCTGGGGCATCTTGGTTTCAAGTTTGTTTAGGATAAACCCATATGTTAAAATTCAGAAAAGTGGGGACAGGACCATTTAGTCTTAGAAAATTTCACTGAAATAATACATCTGTGAAATTAAGATATACTGTACTTGATTCCCCATGAAACTAATTTACGCATTATGTGTGGGGAAGTGAGGTTGTAATCTGTAATTGCATGATCTATGCAGTTATTCCCACAGTATGCCCATTTCACTGACTGCACAGGATGTGTAGGGTTAATTGAACAAATACCTATATTCACTCTATTTTCCCCCACACCCCCCAATTCTGTTTTCCATCTCTGGGTGATCTGTGTGCATTTATTTACTGCATACTATCCAAATCCTTCCAAATATACAAATCCTAACTTCTCCCTTGGGAATTTCAAAGGTACTCATTATTTTGCGATCTATTTTAGAAAATTCAAAAAAGATATTCAAGCTTTATAGTAGTGGTTTTCTTATTCCCCCATTTCACAGTCACAGTACTGAAGTTTCAAGACTGTTGGGTCAAAACAGACTGAATCTGTTTGTATAAGTGCTGGCTGTAGTCAGATTGCTCTTGAGTTTTATAAAGCACAGTGAATGTAGGACAAAACAGCTTTCTTCATACTCACTTTGCAATTTTCTGTGTCTACCTTACTGGGTACAGGTCACATATAGATAAAGAAGACACATCTGATCATCTCCAGTGAAAAGCTGAATATGAAAGAGCAGATTAGCTTAGGTTTTGTGGCAAAAAAACAAAGCTAGGATTTTCTTAACAAGGACAGTGTTTGGCAGTCTGAAAAAGGGAAATACAGGTCCTTATGGGGCACTTCTCTATTTACTGTAGAGCAGCCAAAGCAGATTATGCCAGGCTTTCTGAAGCTTACTTTCTACTACAGTTATGGTGTTGAGTGGTGTACCAGAGAGCCTTGAATTCATGTCACAAAACCAGCTGGATGTTTTCTACATTTGTAATCTTAGAAGAAAAAAAAAAAAAGAAGTTTGGATGCTGTTAATATTAAAGGCAATGAGGAAGCATCTTTAATTCCTAAGTTATATTTGTAACATGACTTGTGAAGTCCTGTAGTCAATACTATGGTTTTTGTTTGACCTTATAACTCAATTTGCAATAATATTCCTTTATATTTAAATATGGATTCATATTTATGCTCTGAACACCATGCAGAAAAATAATTTTACTGAAGCTACTTTTCACTCACTTTAGTATTTTAGTTTATAAAATACGGATGGGAGAAAATTCCCTTTTAAACATATGTATTTTGATCACCTTTTTTGAAATATGTGCTTTGTATCCACATTCATGCATATATTTTTTATTTGAAAATAAATGCTATTATGTCAATATTCTTTTTCACAATAGATTCTGATAAATATTCTGAAAAACGGTAGCTATTTAAAGTGCAGATTTAGGGTAAGCTCTTCCTTAGAACTGCAACTCTTCATTGCTGATTTTACTTACCAATGAAGTTAAGATGGCTCATGATAAAACAAACCCCAGTAAATATGGTGTAGAGATAATTCTTGGGACTGACAATTAAGGTGCTTTAAGTTCATTTGACCCCTAGAATGCCTGCATACTCGAAAATATGTCAAACCAGTTAATGTATCTTTGCATATGTTGTTGTTCAGCGTCTTGCTCCCTATGCAAAGGTTTGAGAGCAGCTTTTTCAGAGTGTTTTGAATGCTGTGTAAGCAGGGAGAGAAGATGGCAAGTGTTACAGTGCCAATCCTGAATATTATTTGGCAGATCATATTATTTCTCTTTAGATATCCTGTCAGTTCATATAATATGACTTGGTTCATTGTTCTTTGCTTTCAAAACAGAGGAGAAACTAGGTCAGTAGGCTATCAGACAAGCTGTCAGAACTAATCTGTGCTTACACTGTGTGCAGTAAAACCCCTCTGCAACACAAAGACAATAGAAGGTGCCTGATCCTTCATTTTACTAAAGGTTTAAAACTGTACCCATTATTAATTCTTACATCTAGGCAAGGTTCAAGGTCATCTTCTAGCTTTCACTTATTTTGTCAAGCTCTCATGCAACAACCTTGATGTTTTAGTTCTCTTTTTCCCTTTTTCCTTTTAGACATCAGAACAAGAAACTAAAGGTCTTCCCAGCAAAAAGGGTATTGTGCAATCTATAGTAGGTCAAGGCTACCACCGTAAGATAGTCCTAGCATCCCAGTCCATACAGAATGTTGTCTATAAGTAAGTATGTTTTCCATGGGTTATTTTGTTGTTATAGTTTTGTTAAGGCTATGTATCTGTTTATCAAAGGTTTTGAAACTGTTGTGGAATAACTGTTCACGCAGTGAAGACAGAGGCATGCTAAAATGCATTGTGACTCCTACTTAAACATCATTTTGCGCCTCCTCAGTGATGGCCAGCAGAGGGCTTAACTGTGTGTTTGTTATAACTGAGAAGAGCATTAGAGCTTGAAATTGATTTATCTGAAATCTAGATTTCCAGATTACTAAATATGACCTCTTTTTCTCACTAAAATATTTATTTTCAGTAATCCACTTTAGAATAGTGCAGGAAGAATCTAGTTGCTTTGCCATAAAACTTCAGGAAATGAAACCAAGAAAAACAAGAGAACTTAGACTTACGTGGTTGAATCTATTTGGGCATTGTGGTGTACTTTCAATATGTAAAAATAGCAAGATACATACATCCTCATAAATTAAATTTGTTATGTTAAAATATTACTTCACATTTTTAGGATAAAGTTTTCTTTGCATTCAGGTTTTTCCAGAGCTCTGCTTTTATTTTTAAATTTAATAGGATTGCTACTTACTGGTTAAAACTTCTGTGTCTCTTTAAGTGATGGGCAGTCCTCAGCAATACCTGTAGCCAGTATGGAGTTTGCAGCGATTTGTCTAAGAAATGCCTTGCTGCTACTGCCAGAAGATCAACAGGAGCCAAAGCAGGAAAATGGATCTAAAACTAGTAGTCAGCTGGGGGGAAATGCAGAAAACAGTGAAAGCAGTGAAGCATGCAGGTAAACACAATTGGATACAAACCTTTCTTATTGTCCAGAGTAACTCTGGGCTGACAGTCTGTGTCTGCTACTTACCCTGTTTGGCTAGCAGATAAAAATAACACATTTGTAAATTTTCTTAGCAGTGTTGGCCTGTCTAAAGGACATTGTTTAGCTGCTTGTTGGTTTAATTGCTGTAATGCTAATATAAGAATAAATACTGAGTTGATTCCTACTAGTCCTAACAGCTTTATTAAATTAGACAGTGAAATTATTTTTTCCCTGACCATGTTTTTTTCTGTGCCGCAAATGTTATGTTTTCCCACACCCTCCCGCTGTGCATATCAGTATTTCTCTAATTGTAAGTGAAGTTTCACATGTTACAGTGATTTTGTGTGTGTATGCACGTGCACCATGTACTTGATTCAATATATATATTTGTGAGTCTAGCAGCTCAGTTGTAAACATTTCCCCATGATGAGATTTGACATTCATCAGCCCTAGTTTGCTTTGTTGTGTTTGTTTTAGACTGGAAATGGAAAACTAGATTTAGAAGGTAAGTAGGAAAGCAGCATGGAGCTATTGCTTAATAAATCATACTTTACAAAAGGAGTGTGAGAAAAACCTTTTTTGTCCTTAAAGTGTCAAAAAATGTAAATTGTGGACAGTGTATGTCAAAGGAAGGTGTCTTAATTTTTTTGCAGCAGTCCTGATACATTCTGGACTTCCTTTTGAAGAGTAACTTTGACCATAGTCTACACTTTCATTGTGTAGACTGTTTTGAGAGGGGAAGTGTTACAGTAACTAATCTGGAAAGTGTCTGTGTTAGAACTTGAACTACTTTGAGAGTAATGAAAACGTAAAATGTTTTTGTCAGACCCAAATACAGATGAATTTTAAGGAGATAAAATCCATTTGTCACATGGCAAGATTTACTGCACACATGCTCTATTGCATAGGCACAAAGTGCATCCTTATATATTTTGAGGTTGCCTGGACATAGACTATGGCTTGGGGTCAGTGGCTGTTACTGCCACAACAGTATTTGAGGGTTATTCTCTGTAACCCTTTTCTTTCCAATTACAGCTTATCTTGTAAACTGACCAATGATTTATGAAACTCTGAATAGGGTTGTGGTTTGTTGTTGTGATTGGGCGGGTTGTTATGTTTGGGGTTTTTTGTATTTTTGTTTGTTTGGGGTGGGGTTTTTTGTTGTTTTTTGAGTTGTTTTTTTCTTTGCTGGGGCTGGTGATTGTGAACTAACTTTCCCTGACAAGTATCTATACAGACTATTGAGATGAAGCCTCTCTTGTTTAAATGTGACTTCAATTTTAAGCTTATGGGGCTCACTAAGGAGCAGTGATGAAAACAAAAGTGGCCCTTATTCAGATAAAACTTTTTTTTTTTGAGGTGGTTTTTGTTTATTTTTGTTGGACTGAGGAAAGGAAAACATGCCTTGTATGGGAAGATCCTTTACTACCTTCTGTTTTCAAAACCAGATGCTTCAACTGAAAAAGTTAAAGAAAGGACTCCCTCATATTTCCCAGTGGTCACTGCCAATTGCAAAATATCCACAACAAAGGAGGCTGTTCTTGAATTTGTGTGTCACATTCTGAAAGGTTCTCTAAGGATTTGTTTCTTCTGACAAGGGAACCTCTGTGAAAGAACAGCAAAACATATAAGGCATTTGAAGAAAATCACACTAATTGAACAGGATGGTTTTGAAGCAAATCCCACTAATTGAGCTGGCTGACTCTTAAGGCAAATTCTTCTCTTATTCACAAGGAAACAGTGAATACTTTTAGTGGGTAGGGGAGTTTTTTTAATCTAATTTTTGGCGAAGGCATGAAGTATATACTCTACAACAGTATTGAGTATAGATTTCCTTGGAGTTTTATTGCTCTCTGTTTTGAATTTCTAAGTTGGAGTTATCTGCCTATTGCAAACAGGTAAGATATGAAATTCCTGAATTAAAATGTTCTTGTTAAGTGGACAGACCCAGTTTCAATTCTGAATTTCTTTTTAAATCAGTTTCCAAACCTTAGTGTTTCTCTCTGCCAAGGTACAGCTATTAGCAAGGTATAACTGTCTCATTCCAGTCATACTTTTTACATGGTAATATGTACTCCCAAAGAAAAGCCAAGCATAATTTTAAGGCAGTGGAATTTGATGTTTTAAAAGAGACATTGAAATAAAAATAAAGGGCAGCTAAAAGTCTAAAGGAAACTGTAGCACTTTGTGGGTTATCTTTCTAGAATATTTATGTAACTAGTTTTCAGGATGTCTAGAGAGAGAACTAGTTTACCGCTTTTCTTCCAGGCTAAAAGAGGCTAGAAAATGCAGTGAATTCTGTGTCCCTCTGGTTAAAAATGCTTATCCTACACTGAACTTCAAAAATAGCTCAAAGCTGTGGAAAATGGTGTGGGTTGTTTGGTCTGTCAGTCAAATCCTTTCAGCAAATGTCCCACTTCTTCCTTCTCAAATAGAACAGTTAGAATAAGATCAGGTACCTCAGTGTCTGCATAGCCTCAATTCCTTGTATTTTAGGCAGTAGAATTTTTTTATGTCTTTTTAAATGGAGTGAATAAATACCAATGCTTTTTACACTGAGAATTTTTAACTTAATTAGTGTAACAAGTCATCCATTATAATTAATATATTGTTTTTATTCTAGCAATAAAAGTCATGAAGGGGATAAATTCATTGCAGCTCCTCCTTCTTCGCCTTTGAAGAAACAGGAATTAGAGAATTTAAGGCAAGTAATAATATAAAATATTCACCACTAATTGAGCCTTCTTGTAAACTGTGATACCCAGCTTTTTTTGTAGACACTTGCAGCACTGAATTATAGTAGTTAGTGTAAAGTTTTTTCAAATGTGTGTGCCTCCTTTCTTCTGGGCTTTGAGTCTCGACAAGTAGAAACCGTCCAGAAATTCAATTAGACGGTAGATTGGTCTGTTTGGTCCCATTGTATTGTAAATTTGGCATTATATATTGGGCACAATTAATATCAAGGTCTGTAAATGACAAAGCTAAAAGTCTGGCAATGGCTGTTGACATTGGTGGAGGCAGGGATGGAAATGTATGGTACCTTTTCCCTTTGAGGCCATGATAAAGTTGTTTGGAATCCAGTCCCCACATTATATGCTTGTTGGATGGGAATAAAAATGAAGCTGGAAAGCGACATAGCTGCTTTTACCAATGAGAATGCTTTTCCTTTCAGCAGGACCAAATCCACAGCTTGCATAAAATAGAAAATAAAAATGCCTCTGTCCAGGCATTTAACTTCCTCACCGTGGAAGAACATTGGTAAAATACGACTGTAGGGGTTTTTTTTCATGTTCTCAAAGACCATTCACTAAACTACTTGTTCAGCAGTCAGAGTGTTCTCCAGAGTAACTTGCACGTGTCTAAATAAGTATCACATTATCTGGAACCTCTTTACCTTTCCCCAGCAAGTTTATAATTTGCTGGCAAATTTCCAGGTGGCTGCCAGCCCGTTGAAAATCTCTCTTACTATAAAGCTTGCACCTGTTTAGGAAAAGGAAATATGTTTTAAGTTTCTTTATACTGTTTTTCATACAGTAATTTCCCACTTGAACTTTTGGGTAAACACTTTGTTCCAGCCTAGCTCCAGGTAAGCTGTGCTTCATAATGACCAACTTAACCTTTACTTTGCTCCACGATGTGTAGCAAATCTACTTGTATTCACTTAAAAACACTATAGAAGGAATCTGAGGAGACACTACTGAGACCTTGATTATTTGTTCTGAAATGATGCAAGTGTGCGCTACCCAAAATAGAAAGTGCTGGATTAAAAACAGTTATATGGGTCGGTTGTGGGGTTTGTGGGTTTTTAGGGTTTTTTTTCTCCTCCTGACTGTAGAAAATGTGGCTGCCATATGTCAAAATTATGTGGTGTCACTTTGATTTTTTTTTAATTTTAAATATAGTCTTTTCTTTCACAGTCAGCTTTTGTTATCTACTGATGAAGTCTGACAACGTGTCAGAAAAAACTAATAAGTTTAGCAAGAAGGGCACTGCTTCTGATCATATAAGGAAAGGAAAACTTTGTTGTTTGGGGTTTTTTTCCACTACTTCCATTAGTTTAATCTACAGGACATGACATCCCTAGAAAGTGATTCTGCTGAAACTATTTCTAAGTTTCTGAAGATAGATGTGAAAAGTAAAATACGTTGCACTCAGAGTAATCTTGTGTATGTATATATTGTAGATAGTTAGGATGTTCCTGTAGTCTTGCTCACTAAGTTGCCGAGTGACAAAGTGGAAATTGTTGTCAAATCAGTGAAAATCAAGAAAAAAAATTCTGGATGTTGTGAATGATTATCCTAAAGAATATGTGTCTGTTGAATTCAGTTTTTCCCTCTTAAGTCACTGAGTGAAAAACCTCTATTGCTTCTAGAACTGAAATGGCCAATTTAAGTGCCTGTTTTGCATGATTTTGTACAGTTTCACATTCTGGTAAGAGTTCAAAATTACCAATTTAACTTAGCTGCTGAACAGTTCTTAAAAAATTAGAAGTATCATCTAGAAAAGGTTCATGTCTTATCTATTGTTTGGTAATAGTGCTCAAATTAGTTGAGTGGACTGCTCTCATACTAAGCAGTAATTCAATTGCAAGGTTTTAAAAACAACAAACAGAAGTCTGAGTGCACCAAACATTGCTAGGAGTTTATGCATTGAAAGTAGAAACTCCAGATTTTTCTTCTGAATTTCTTCTAATCAATTTTCCTTGCTGCTTCTCATCCTCTGAGGAGCCAATTCCCCTGTTGTGCTCTCAGTCTGTGCTGAGAGCATGCCAGAACAACCCAACACTGTTAGGATACATCAGGAGTAAAGTTCTGGAAGACAACAGTGCTACATTTGGAAAATTTTGTGGATTTTATTGTAAAAGTTAAGAAGGATAACAACAGACCTTGTAATCTTTTTCTCCCTAGATTGAAGTCTTTGTGTGAGACTGTTAAATTTATCCTTCATAGCAGCTAGAGATAGAGGAATAATTTGATTACCCACTTTGTCCTGAATAGATTTGATCTTGTAAGCCCTTGCTATAAGGCATGTGATCTAATTTTACCTTTTTATTCTTTTTTTTTTTTCCCTGTCTTTTGACTCCTCTGTTGGCCATCTCCAGTCCATTGTTATCCTTTATTTATTTTATTTGCTTACTTGCATTTTTCAAGCATGTATACCTAGTGTTGTGTATGGTATTCAGGAGCATCACTGACATTGCTAATAACTTTACAGGTAATTCTGTAAGAACTGCCATTGCCCACCAGCTTCTCTTCTTCACAACCTACTCAGTTTTGCCTCATTTCTCCATTTAAAGGTTGCAGTGGTCTGTTTGGCCCTGTCATAATACTGGAAGCTTACAATGTTTATCACCTGTAGCTGTTTCACACTCTTCTTCCTCGCTTGTAACCCTGTGTAGTTCTTCCCCATCTCCTCTTTCCTGATGCTGAATTTCCCCATTGAGTATGCACAGTTTGCATTCTGTATTTCTTAATATTTTGTATTTGTCTATGTCGGAATATAGAAAGTATATAGTTTGTATCCACTGTTGTGCTTAGTTAGCTGTATGAAATTATTTCAGATTAGTGATGTTCTCTAAGTGGCTTAGAAGTATCATTTTTGGTGCCTTCCTAGTAAGTTTTGAAAAACTGGATTTGCTCTGACTCACCCTTTCCCTGAGAAACGAGGCAAGTCAGATGTGGAGTTTGGGTTCCATAAGCTTGCAGTCTGTGTGGGCTGACAAGTCTTGTTGCCTATACCTACACAAGAGGCTGTTTGACATAATCTGGCAGTTTAAAAAAACATTTTTCTTCTTCCTAGTGCAAAGGCAGTTTTATTTATGGCACGCGGAGGCTTGGTGATGCTGGAAGTCTGCTGCGCTCAAAGGCGACCTGGGGAGTTTTGTCAGAATCCTGACCGGGGTGAAAAACTAGTTTGTCTTTTCCCTTGTGGTGCAATTCTTCTGCTCCGGTTGGCTGTCAGCTCTCCTGAGCATTTGGCTCAGCCAACTCAACAATGGATCCAAGGTGCACCAGAACAGTACTGCAGGGAAGAAAACCTGAGTACTTCCCTCTTTAGATGGCTGTTGAAGAAGAATCTTGCCAGCTCTTACATAGCTTAAACAGTGACAAGTCCTTAGAGCAGAGGAATAGCTTTCAATTTTGCTGGACTTGCCTGTTGTGTGATTGGAGCACATTTTAGTTTTGAATTTACCCTTTCAGAAATAAAAATAGACTTAAAAAAAGTAGTGGGAAATAAAAGACACATTGATGTAAAGGGCAGTAGCAATCAACTCTGCAGACCCTGACTTGTGTGTTAGGGTATTCCACTGGTGACGCTCAGCATCTTTGCTGATTTGCACTATGCTTCCTTGAGGCAGAGACAAAAAGAGGCTAGATAGAAGTAGGCTGTTACTACAGAGATTTTTGTTTCCCTGTTCCATCCCCCTCCCCAGTCACAACCTTTCAGAAATATTTTAGGTTTGGGACTTGAGCTGGGGAAGCTTTCCTCTCCCTCTCTCAAGCTTTTGTATGTGTTCAGATTTGATGTGACATCTGGGCACGGTGGAGAGGAAGTGGGGGGTAGGGAGAAACACTGGAGAAGTTTCTTATCCTGCTTGTGCATAATTAAGGAGCATGCCTCCTGGGAAAGGGGAATAAAGGCACCCCAGGTCCTGCCACGAATTACATGACTTACTGCTGGACCGAAAGTGGGCTTGACAGTTGCCAGAAGGTTGGCGCAGTAACAGCCCCCGCCTACCAGCAGGGCAGGCAAAGGCTCTCCTCCCATCGCTCTCAACGTGAGACCCTGCTCAGAGCATCCACTTGTTCTCCCCGGAGAAGAACAGAGTCCTGCTCACAGCAGGGCGTTGTGGACAGAGGCTTGTGCCCTGAGGACAAGGCAGCCTGCACTGAATGATGTTTTACCAAGTGGAAAATAACCCCAAGTGCTGTGTTTGGGGAAGGGGGTGCTTAATACAAAGTGTGAAGCTTGGCCTAATGATGGCATCCTGACGTGGGGTTATTGTTTGAAGGTGGAAAATGTGAGTAGTTCAAATTTCATTACAGGAACTGCCAGAGATTTTGTGGTTTTGGAAAGTCTGTGACAGCAACAAAATGCCATGGATCAGTCAGAATCTTGGCACTGGGTTACAGGTCTCAGTTGAACACAAAACTGGAAATGCCAAATTCTCGTGTTTAATGTCTCCCTATGTGCAGACACTGTACTATAGAAGAGTGAACTATGTTACAGCTTAAGTGATTGTTACTGTGTGTCCATAGATTGTGCCTTATACAAATCTACAAATTTGCTACCCTTCCTGCAGCAGAAGGTGAGGGCAGGGAAGTACAAATGAGAGTCCATGGTTAAACAAAAATAAGAGTGTGAGAAAGGGAAAATGACCATGAGAAAAATGACACATGGTGAAGTCCATCTTTTTTTAATGTTGTTTATGATCAAAACTGCAAAATCTTACTTAGCACACCATGGTGATCCTTGGTTTATACTGTAGAGCAATAGATAATAAACACTAACTCTTTAAGTAATTATTGAAAGTTTATTATTTATTTCTTCAGTACTTAAGAAAGACAATTTAACAGCTGCATTTGGAATCACAGAATTCTTCATTTAACATGCTGGCTTTCTCCCCCTCCCTTTTTTTTTTTNCCTCCAGGTGCTCAATACTTGCGTGTAGTGCTTATGTGGCTTTGGCTTTGGGGGATAACCTTATGGCATTGAATCATGCAGATAAACTTCTTCAGCAACCAAAGCTGTCAGGGTCTCTTAAGTAAGTCTGATGGGGTAATTTCTTCTTTCTCAGCCCTTCTTTTTGCTGGGGAGTTCTGAGTTGGAGCTTCAAATGTCTGTACTTGCTTGGCAGTTCTGTATCTGATGCAAAGAATTGCTTGTCCTGCTTCTGTTCTTGTTGAAGCCCTGACTAAATGTCCATTGACACACAGGAACATGAATCCCCTTCTTTGTGTATGAATTCCATGTAATTTGGAATCTATTGCTGCTTTTGTTGCCATTTCTCCAGCTCTGGGTCCCATGCCACAGCAGGACCATCAGGTCTCTATCGTGATTCACTGTGGGATTGCACGTGCTTGTGTTGGCACAGCACAAGGGGCAGGAATGTGCAGCTGGCAGTAGGCAATGTCAGCCCAAGCCAGTGTGCTGCTGCAAGATCACTTCTGAAACTACAGCCTCAGAGGGGAAGGTTTGCTTGGTCACTGCTCTACCAGATCTTGTGTGTGCAGGGCTGTCACTTCACCTGCTACCATTGCTTATACAGGTTCCATTCTTCAGTTTCTCTTATTCAGCTCTCATTTGGCACTGTATTTTTTGGAGGATATTCAAAGCTCATCGGTTCTCACACAGCTCTACAAATTTTAAAAAGGCAGCTTTAGCCCCTTCCTTGACCTTGGTTGTGCATTTAATACCGATGACATACACAAGGTAAAATATAGCAAAGGGTTTTTTGGTAGCAATCTTTTTCAAAACGTGTACTTCCAGAAGACAAGTGCTTATATTTAACTAACTTGTTAATTTATATTTATAAGTGCTTATATTTATATACTGGCAGCATACTCTAAAATGGTCCATGCCAATTAAAGCTCCTATGCTTCAGACCACTGCAGGAGCTCCTCTTTTTGCACAGTCACTGTATAAGCAAGCTCTTTGAGGAGTTTGCAAGGCAACACATAATCTTACGTTACCATTATGTAATGCAAGAAATGCTAAATGACAGGTTTTTTGCAAAGACAAAGAGCCATGTATCTTGGTCCCAGGAAAATAAGCTGCTTTTTATTGAATGTAAAGTCATTTGACACTTTAAATGATAGAGACATTCATATTCTGGGGTGACTTTTTTTCATTCTCTCAGATTAAGCACATTAAGAATGTGCTTTCTTTGTGGGGTGGCAATTCCTGTGCATGGATGAATTGTCATTACTCTGGTTCAGATTAATTTTTTTTTCACCTTTAATGCCTAAAACAGTAAATGGTAGAACTGGGTATTATGGCAATTCCTTAAGAGCAAGTTAACTTCCATGAAAGTGTTTCAAGTAATAGTTTCCATGTGCTCACGTTAAAAACTGCATTCAGTTTGTCTTACACAACAAACTGTGAGGATTTCTGTGCTGATCTAACCCTTTGCTGTTGTAGGTTTCTTGGGCATTTGTATGCAGCAGAAGCTCTCATCTCTCTAGACAGAATATCTGATGCCATCACTCACTTGAACCCTGAGAACGTCACTGATGTTTCCCTCGGGATCTCTTCAAATGAGCAGGATCAAGGTTAATGGATCTACACTTCATTACAGCTGGTTATGCTTTCAGCTGCCTTAGTGCTGTAACTTTCTAGACACAAATATGAGGATGATTAAGACACTTTAAGGCTGTAGGTTGGTTGTGGTGGGGATTGCTGTGTTTTTAGTTTCCTGGCTTTAGTTCCTACTTTGTATTTAGTATGTCTTTTCCCTATTAGTTGCTCCTGTGAGGTGATTAATTCTGTGAGGTATAGAGACCTGCATATTGTAGCTTTCTGTCTTGTTTGAAGGAAATGTCTGAAAGCTGCTTTTGTTAAATGTGCAGTTATGGTTAAATTTGGGCTTCACACTATCTCTTCCAGTTTTTTAGTCTCTAAACCAGGCTTTGGAGTACCAGTGAAGTCTACTTTAGTGAGATACAGAAGTGGGGAGAATTTAGTTAATCTATATCTTTTTGATGGGAGTGTGTATTCTCTAAGAGAAAAGTACTTCTGAGCCCATCCGCACAGTTAAGTCTACAGCAACTTTCATGTCAGTGACATTCTGCAGTTTAAACTTCCCTGTACTCATCTGCAAACCTAAGACCGAAACATAGAAGATGGGAAGTCTTAAGTGACATAAACTCTTGAGCAAATTGCTGTTTCCCCTCTTTGATGTCAGACTATGAAGAGAGAAGCAAATTTGTATCTTTGTGTCATTTTTGTAATAAGCTTTAAAAAAACTCACAGAACGTGATGGTTTTTGTGTGGGTTTTTTTTTTCTTTGCAGGATCTGACAAAGGAGAGAATGAGGCAATGGAATCTTGTAAGTACCAGCCACTGTATTCAGCAGAGTACAAGAACTTACTTGGCCAGTTTGGAATAAAAGTGTAAGAAAAAACTTGCTTTTCATTGCAGCTGGCAAGCAGACCCCGCAGTGTTACCCCAGTTCGGTCACGTCCGCACGAACAATGATGTTATTTAACCTTGGAAGTGCTTACTGTTTGAGGAGTGAATATGACAAAGCTCGAAAGTGTCTTCATCAGGTATGAAAAACAAATCTCAAAGCAGTGTTAGGGGCAAGTATACTTCCTTCAAAGTGCCACTTAAATCAGAGCAAATTCTGGTGATTTCATAGCCCAAGTTTATTTATGGACTTTGCTGAGATGGTCACTCTTTTCTGCCCTCATGAACCAGTCTCTGTTAGTTACATAAAATTAAGAACTCCAAATTTCATACTTATGTAAAAAGCTCAGCACCATTATAGGAAGCATTTTTTTTTTTCCTTAGGTCATATCAAAACACTGGAAGATGATTAGGAAGCCTTTTCACTTTTTCTCAGTTTGCTTGTTTGGATTTTTTGGGGTTTTTTTTTAGTGGTCCAGTGGTTAATTGTTATGTTTCAGAGGAATTTTTCTCCCTAATCAGTTAATAACTCACCATCAGAGCTATTATCTTTAGGGCTGTGAGAATAACCTGCAATTCTACTAGAAGTATGTTCCTTGTCTGCCTCTTGTCCCAAGAATTCTCCAGTACGGCTTTTGAAATGCTGTCTTTACTTAGCCTGTGTCATGTCACTTGGTCTTTCTCATGGGTGGGACCCATCTCTGTCAGTGATGTTTGTCTCTTTTTGTAGCTGTTCCTGTCTGTCAGGAAGACTATTCAGATGCATTGTTGAGCTACAGACTGCAGTATTGGTCTTCCAAATTACTTCATATTAGTTGTGTAGGTGAACAGATTTAAACTCTCAACTACTCAAGGCAATTGTGCAGCTCTTTTTCCTCCTGAGGCTTATGATGGGGCAGGTATCTGTGCTTGGGCTCTCTAGGACCTGTGGAAAGCCCAAAGGAGTGCCAGACCATCTGTGGATGTAAAATACAGGTCTCTGCATCTACAGCAAATTTATTGCCTTCATAGCTGCAAAATGGTTGTAAATGGAAAGCTAATGAATGATCCTTGTTAGCTGTATTCTGAACTTTGGAGCAGTGAAGGTTACCTTTTTCACCTGTCATCTCACCAAGATACCACAGTAGGCTGGTCCAAAAATTCCAGATCCTTAAGAACATAAGCACACAGCAGATGGTCCTGCTAATTAGTATGAAACAATCTTGCCATGCAGACAATCTTGTGGTCTCTCCTTGCATGTTTAAACCTGATAGAATGTATTAGTTTGAAAAAGTCTGATCACTGAATTGTTCCTTGGTTTTGTTACCTAATATGGTGGTAGCACTCTTGCCAAGGGGCACTTTCTTTGTGCTGGATCTTTTAAGAACTTTTTCTCCCTACCTTCTTCTTTTTCAATAAGGCTGCTTCACTGATCCACCCCAAAGAGATCCCTCCAGAAGCTATCCTGTTGGCTGTGTATCTTGAATTACAGAATGGTAAGTTTGAAAATGTTCTGTCAACCTGAATTTTGGATACAAAGGGAGGAGGGCAGTAGGCATCATTTGCACTCTATAAAGAGTTGTGCCAGTATTTTGAATGATGCGCTTTAAACCCTGCCTCCATTTCACACTGCTATGGATCCATGTATCCACACCTTCATTGCCAATTTATTGCCATCCTGTTCTTACACACCCCAAACTTCCTAAACATTCAGTTCCTGAACTGAAGTCTCCTATACTTTATGCAGAAGTCAGCAGTCTTTGATAGGCTCAGTAAAAACCCTTGATGAGGTTTATACTATAAAGAGGGTTTGATGAGCTTTCCATTAAAATACAATCACAATCCAAGTCTCCCAAAGAAGCCATGCCAAGGCCTTTGTACTAAGTATGGCAGTAAAGCTTGGAATATTGGTAACTCTCTTCTGAAATGCTTCCTTTTGAAGGTTCACTGTATTTAAAGCTCTACATAATGGGAAACGAAAGGTTGCACTTGAATTCTGCAGCATGAGCAGACTGGTGCAACTGCTGATTGAAACTGTCATGGTTGTGGGTCTGTGCCCCTTGAGGCTTAATATCCAAGTGTTGTGAAATGTTCTGTTCCCCTTCAGTTGTGTTACACTGTGGGCAGGCAGAGGATATGAGTGTTTGCATTTGAAATTGAGCCTTCTGCATAGCTTTTCTTACAAAGATGTTTCTAACTTGGAATTTTGGAAACCCTTCTTTCTGCAAAATAGATGTCCAGAGCAGAGGAGTAGAAAGTGGGATTTACATCTTTCACCCCCTTTTAAGTATATATAGTCAATATTATTAAGACATTTTTTTGTTCTATAAATGACAACACAGTGGTGCATCTCTTCTGAAATGAAAACTTTAATGAAAGAGAAGTATTTGTAGGAGGGAGAAATATTCTCTTCAGAACTCAGCACCTTTTCTCCTACAATGTTACAGGTTTAATTTTTTTAAAAGTTTTCTATTTGTGTGTTTGTTTGATGGGCCATGCATACAGTTGAAAATCAGATTTCTTGTTTTAAAACCATGTTTTCTGTATACCCTTGATATTGGCATTACTGTCTGCAATGTCACAGTGTGAGGGCATTTTGCGTAGTCTCACTACACAGCTGGGAGAGAGAAGAGGTGCCCTTCAGGAATACAGAAGATGCTCTGGCATCTTCCAGCTTTGAGGTAAAAGCTTCATGTCTTCAGCTAAGAACTGGCACTTCGCTCCAATTTCTTGTTGTGTGTCAGCATTTCCCTGCAGAGGAGGACAGGACTGCTGCTGTTCATGGGCTCAGGGCTGGCTCACCAGCCTTGTCCCTAGACCAGCAATCCCTCCATCATGAGCTGGCATTTCGGTTCTTGTAACCAGAAGTTGTCTTGTAGGTAACACACAGCTGGCACTGCAGATCATCAAGAGGAACCAGCTCCTCCCTTCTGTGAAAACACTCTCTGACGTGCGGAAAAAGCCTGTTTTCCAGCCAGTCCACTCCATCCATCCCATCCAGATGCCAGCTTTCACCACTGTTCAAAGGAAGTGAGGTTGTTCTTCAACCTGCTGCTGCTGTGCCCATGAGGGCTTGGGATTTTGTATATTTTTTTAATCTAGGACACCTGAATACCCCAATTGCTGCAGTGTGTTTGTTTATGTAAATTTTTAATAAAATGTGTAAACAGAATTACTTGTTTGTAAAGATTGTTTCATGAGCAATGAGAGGTTGGTATCTGCTTTGAAGGGGAGTGGCAGTTCACTTAGCAAAAAGAAGTGGCTAACCAAGTGTGTAATTCAGCTGGTTTTGAAGAGAATAGGGGAGAGGGAAGTAACTGGAAGGAGAAAACCAGTTACGTGAAAAAAAAGTTCTTGAAAGAGCAATGAGTTGGCTGCTGTGTTTTGACATGTGAGGCTTTGCCTTACTACGCTTGGCTGTAAGAAAGGTGTGTTTTCTGGGTTGTTTTGTTTTTAATGCAGTTTTCATTTTAGAGGAATACCCCTCTCTTTCAAAAAAAAAAAAATCTGCTTTTTACTCAAACCAAGAGATTGTAAAATAGCAGCATAATCAAGGACTCTCTGGTTACTCACTGCAAGCATAGGCAAAGCAATGAGCCATCCTGCCTTGGGACTTAATGCAAGCCATAAGATAATTTGTGCCCAGTAGGGGGCCCAGCACCTCTGCTTGAATTCCCTTCCAGGCTCTTGTGCCCTTTCAGCTATTTGAGCCTTTGCCCTGATAATCTCCAGGATTGAGCTGAGCTAACACCTTATCTCCCGGTGCTCCTGCCATTGTACTTTGCCTCCAGCCACCACCAGGAAGGTCACTTTTCCAGGGCCTGCAAGTTCTGTGCTCTGTATGGATCATAAGGCAGTGCAGATGTGTGCAGGAGATGAAGGCAGCTGGAGAGTCTTGGGTTTGTATGTTGAAGAAACAAGCCACAGCAGTCAAGGTACTGAACACTGCAAGTGGCGGAATGAGCAAAAAGCAGCCAGAAGGAAGCTTGAGACCTGCTACCAGCCCTCTCGTCAGGTAACTGGCTTCCCTGGTTTTCAAGTCCTTCAGTAGCTGCCTCTTTCAGTAACTTCTATCACCACAGAAGGCAGTGACCACCACCCCTGTTCCTCCAGTAGCTCAAGCAGTTTAGAAATAGTAGGAAAGAAAAACAAAAAAGGAAAAAAAGGGGCAGAAGAAAGGGACCTGCTGCATCCCTCAAGTCAGAGCAGAATGACTGATGAAATACCAAAAAAAGGTTAAAGATGCTCCCTGTGTGGTCCCAGGCCCTGAATAGGGAATATTCTTCCCGGCCCTTCCCCGCCCCCCAGGAATGCGGGGTGTATTCACATGCAAAGATGCTCCCGCCTTGCTCCAGCGTCCGCAGCTCCACCCCAGGCACGCAGCGCTCCTCCGCCGGTGAAGGAGGCAGCTCTTGTTCCCCAGATAAGGGCATCTTATCGCAGCCCCGGCTCTCCCCCGCCTGGCCCGGGGCAGCTGCAATTGCCACAGCAGCTCTGTGCTCTTTTCCCCTGCCTCTGGCACTGCGACTCGAGGAGAAGGATGGATTAGTGGCCATGATCACTTTGAGCTTTCATGGTTTTACTATTAACAGAAAGGGGAAAAAGTATCAGGGAGGGAACAGCCAAGGACTTCCACCTGCTCTTCCCTCAGTTTCTTTTAGGCACTGAGAGTAAAGAAATGAAGGTCAAGTAAAACTGCAATCTATACTAGAAGCAGGGGGGAACAGCACAGGTTCAGCTGTGTGTTAAGTTAGTAAACTCAATAATGATTATCATTTTGGCTTGGGCCACTCCTCAGAGACAAAAAGCTTCAGTATTTCTCCCCTTTCACAGCAGATGCTTTGGTGAAAGTTTTCAGCAGTCACTATCTGGAGAAGCAGGCAGGTTCAAATCTGGGCAAGGGCTTTTTCTTTTTTGCATCTTGACGGAAGAGAAATCTTTGTCTGGGTAATACAGAAACACACACAGATTTGCCATGAAAAAAACCTCACATTTATTTGATTAAACAAAAATAAAATAAACTGCATAGGAACATTTTAAAGTCCAGAGAGACACTGACTTTGTTTTAAGGCTGCCAGTAGCTGATACATCGTCTCCTTGCTACATCCTTCAGCCTTCCCTATGGACCACAAAGATACATTCAGAAGCCTCCATTAAACACAAGGGTTCTAACATTTTGCTCACTTATTCTACGTAAAAGTTTGCACATAACCTGTCATGCTTTCTTCTCTTACTCAACCTCTGTCAACTAAAAATTGTGTCACTTTTTGTCTAAGCAGAAACGTGATGCCCTTTTCAGAGCATGGCAGTTCTTGTCACAGCCTGTCCCATTTTCAATTAGATACAAAAACTCTGAGCAGGTCATTAAAAGCACAGCACTGTCAGTCCTCCTGAGATATTATATTAGGAGACCAGGTTGGTTAATCACTAAAGTAGAGGGGGGAAAAAAAAAAAAAAAGAAAAAAAACAACTGCAACAGGAAACTGCAAAACCAAACCAACCCAAGACACCCAACATCCAAGGACTGACAAAAGCATCCTGGATGCTGATGCAAACCTGCACCAAGGCAATGCTTCTCAGTAGCAAAAACTTTGTAAGATGGGGCCATACATGTACAGGCAATTAAATGAGGGGAGAAAAATGCATGTTTGACATTGTTTTCACGTGGATGAGCTTTGTTTTGCTCAAGGTTTCCAATTTCTATTTGAATTAAATGGCAGGCATGTGTTCAACACCCTCAACTAGTCCAACAAACTGTGCACAAACCAAGCAGTGCATGACAGGTGATGCACAGTACAAACAAGAGTCACATACATAAGAAACCCCCACCAACTCAGGTGACTAAGCAAACCTTACAAACTAGTTAAAAACTTCTTAGTCATTTCAGGGAAAGGAAAAAAAAAACAAACCTAAAAACAAAACCAAGAAACAGGTATCTCTCCCTCTTAAGGAAAAACTACTACATTGTCTGAAAAGTACTCTACAAACCTATAAAAGGACTTTTTTTTTTTTTTAAACTAGTCTGGTAGTTCAAAAGGAAGTTACTTAACTACATCAGTACACAGACACTCAACATTCAGTCAGTAAGGCTCTATGAAAAGAGCTTAACAAATTATCTACCTGAGTTTGTAAGTTGATACAATCATTAATAGAAGGTCTAAGACCATGCAGGTACACAAAGCATTTTTAGAACCATTATTGGTTGAACAATGATGGAAAAAGATGCCAGTCTGGCTTGTTAACCCGTAAGATCACTTAGAGACATCAATGTACATTTTCCACCACAACATTTACCAAACTAAACACAGCCTATTGTTATTAAGGGTCTCCTGTACCCACTTCTGCCACCCCTTAACATGAACTGGGGAGGAGAGAAAGAATTTCCCCCCTCCACAACAGAGTAGTCTGAAAATGTGCTTTGCAACTTTACTCCACAGGTAAAACACAGGGTGTGTTGCACATCACTACTGAAGCTGCATAAAACCCCAAGACATCGGTTTTAAACTTCCTCTCCTGAGTATGTTTGAACCTGAACTGCCCTCCAGGAATAGGAACTTGGTTGCTTTGTCATGGTGGAAAAATTCCCATTGAGTCAAGAAAGCTACTAATACAATCACCAAGTCAATTAAAAAAAAAAAAAAATTAAAAAAAAAAATTAGGATCTTATTCCCTTCAAGCATTTGGTATAGCATTGTGTTTACAGCAACTGTAACACCAGTCTTCCCAAACAGGACACATTGGTAGGCATGCGTACATTTTTCTCTTGTAGAGAGAAGACCTAAAGGTCTTACAGACATAAGAACACTGCAAATGACCATGAATTACGTCATGTCAGCGAGTAGTGTCATAATACTGAACAAAAGTTTACATTCCCATACCTCATAGCGAAACCAGAACAAACTCAGAAGTGTTTCAGGTCTCAGTCCAGTTTGCTTGAATATTTGGTTTTATTTACAGGTTCTCTAGCAAGGGCAGCTTAATATCTCCATAGGCAGGCAGCAAAAACAAAGGCAAAAAAAAGTAAGCAGTCACCACATAGTACACACTCAGTATCTCCATTTCAATTAAAATGCTTTCCCAACAAGCAGGACGAATCCTTCCCCCAGGCAGATTATCAACTATTTCTCAAACCTGTCTGATGCTAAATTGAGGTAGATGATTTAATTCTGCAAAGTGAGGTAGAATGTCAGAAAAAAGATAGTGGCATCTCGTGTGCATTTTGTACCACAGCAAACTGGGTTTCAAACTCCCAAGGACTCAAAGACCAAAGGTACAATATTTGTCTAACTCCAGTACCAGTGTTCCTTTTTTATACAGTTCCAAACTGTTTGTCTAAATATATCTACTTTTAAATACCCTATTACCTTTTGGCACCATTTGGCTTACACTCCTTTAAAAAATAAACAAAACTTTGGCACAATATTATTTTAACCTAGAACTGAAAAAAAGAAATCTTCTGATCAAAGTTATGGCAAGATGAGCCTATACACCCGCTCTCTTCAGAAATTAATTTTGGTTTAACTGTAACATAACAGACTGGGCCCACTTTCCTGCAGTTCCAAGGGAAAGCCACATCCAAGTGCCTTGTTCTTTCTCACAGCTTGATTATGCCTGGCCCCAACATGCATTAGTTTGCAGGTGTTGTCTTCCTTCCCTTGCTTGCTTTGAAAGTTTTATGTTTATGGGCTTCTTTAAATAAGTTCTATTTAAAAGCTACTAAATAAAAAGGAGTGAGTTATCTGAAGGACCTGCATTATCAGGTACGAAATTGGCTTCAGTTTGCTACGGAAGTTTCTCTTAAAATAATTCTGAGAAAGGACAGGATTGGTCAGAGGCTGAAGAACCAAACCAGCCATACTGATAACATTTTGTCAAACAAAAGGTTTACCTGAGAACCACTGGTTTAACCTGGCATAATGAAAATCCTTTGGGAGTTCTAGTAGACAGCTCTGTCACCCACATTTGCTGTTCCCCAGTGGAGAGGCACGTGCTCACTTCACCTTTCCCCCAGGTTAATTCCCCTAGTTAAGAAGGTTACTCTGAATGCTTGTTCGGTTTGCAATCCAGTTTCCAAGCCTTGCTTTTCCTCTCTGCATGTATGTATGTTATGATACTTGGGCATTAACCTGAGAACATGCATGGAAAAGCAGAGCAAGATTTAAGTCTACTAATTTTAAAAGCCCCTATGGGGTATCTGATGTTGGCATTGTATAGTAGCACTACTTCTTTCCATTGCATATAAATCACTCCATTTTATAAGCTACACTACCACTTTTCAATGAGATCAAGTGTGCTTAGCACTGTCTATGACAAAGATGAGCAATTCTTTTTGGGTAGCTAAATAGTAGTGTTTTTAAAACGAGACAGCTCCCCAACACACGAGGTCAAACACTTGAGGTCCAGTTTGCAAGCATATCCCACTGAGTTAAATAGACATCAAGCTATAAAGAGTTCAAGTCATTCCTTCTCCTGACTGAGCTGGGCTGGGGGTGTGTGCAATGGCTCCGTACGAAACAGCAAAGGGCAACTTCAGTGTCTGCCACCTGTGCAGGCTGGAAAGGGGCAAGGGGTCCTCCAGTTCAACACAATCCTGACTGCATACCTTTTTTTTTTAATGCCTGGAAGAACAACTCCCTTCTAGCCCTAGAGAAGGACAAACCTGACAAGCATTAAAGCACAAGAGCATTTCTAGGACACTTCAACACTGTCAGCTACTCTCGCCAAAGTATTACAAGACCTGGCATTTTCATTAAGACATGACAGATTAAATGTGAGGACACTGCAAACTAAACATTAAAGCTTTCTAAACCAGTTTTCTTTGGTATCTAGATCTTGCAGGCTATTAGTTTTCACAGCCCATGTTGCTGAATTCTTGGGCTGAATAATACAAGACAAACATGGACATCTATCACAACTGTAAGCCACCCTCAAGAAGGGAAGCATGTTCACAAACAGAACTTGCAAAAGCTGAAGGTAAACTAGCTTTCTCTCATACACATATTTTGAGTGGCCACAAAAATTTAATGACAGGCATCTGTATGAAAGATTATCCTTTAAAGACTGTTTTTAAACCATGCCATCCTAAGATCAAGCCTAACTGAAACACACTGCTTCGAAGAGTTTGCTTCCCTGAGGCTTTGGCTGAAAGGCAGCACAGTTGTTTTATCACATTTAATTCAGGTGTTTTTCCTCACCCTTCTCTTGAAAGAGGTATTACCACCTCATCAATCTTTCTTGTCTCTTTCTGGTCCTTTAGTTTAAACCTCCTCTAAGGTGGCAGCTATCTCTGCCTGCACACATCATCAGTATTTCTACAAAACCCAGAAAGTTAACTCTCCTTGGAGGGGAAAAGCAGCAAGAAGCAAAGTGCACCTTGTGATTTCTCACGAACTTGTAAAGAGCCTTTCAATCTCAGGTCACTTTTGTGCATGGTGGCTGGCAGAGAGATGAACCCTTTCCTTGGAGGATGGTTAAGGCTCTTCAGACTTTTTGACAATGAACCATGTTTATGTTTCAGAGATCTTCTCTTGCAAACAGTAAGGCAAATCCCATGGCATAGCCATGCCTAAGACTACTGATACCAGAGTTTTTCCATTGCAGAGAGAAAGAAGAGTCCACTGTTCCCTACTTTAACCATTCTTGTTTGCCAGCACCAGAGGGTGAAGCTACAGGTCTGTAGATGATCATATCTGCATTAACAGCTAAACTGGAATGCAAGAAATTGAAGAATAAAACCAAATCCTTCCAGGGACTCAAAGTCACATTTTGCTAAAGAGATTTCTATTTTCCCCGAAGTTTCTGCTTCTCAGAAAATCTGTTTTTATATCCCCAGAAGGGCAAACTTCTCCCTGCCTCCAAACTTTTAAGGATCATATACATGTATTTTACACAGAATTCTTTGGTACTGCCCTGGGAAAAAAGCAGCAAAGTTTCACCTTGATGCAGTTTGCCTTATGCTGGTACTGGTAACTCTTCACTTGGATCTGTAGCAAGAACTCCTGCAGCAGGGACCTACAGGTCCCACCCTAAAAGCTGCAGTAGACATTATTCCCAAATTCTTCTGTCCAGCTCTTTGGGGAAGCCAGAAGACAAAAAGTGATAGAGTTATTGCAATCCTTTTTAAACAACAACAACAACAGCAACAACAAAAAAACCACCAAACTGTTGACTTCTCTAAAACACACCCTGAATCTCCAAAGCTGTGCTTATTTCTTACTTTTGGAAAAAGGTACCACTTCTGTTCTAACAAATTCAAACGTTATTCCCTTAAAGTCCCTTTATGGGGAAGGGCAAAAAAAGCTAGTCATTTCACAAGAAAGTAAATCAAAAGGGTTTGATTTTTCCTGCTCCTTGTAACCTCTTCTGTCATCCAGATTAGGTGCACTGATAAGAAGAAACAGTAATTTTTAAAAACTAATTTAGCTTTCAGGTGAAAAGGGGTAAAAAGAAATACTCAATGACAGGATACATTAAAGGAAGCCTTGCTTTTCATCTAAACTTACAACAACAGCACTAAGCCACTAAAATGAACAATTTGGTTTAAAGAATTTTTGTGCATTTTCATCAGCTTCACTTTGTGCTGTTAGATTACTGTCTTTTCAGAAAAAAAACATACAGAAAAGCCAAAAAGATGCAAACTTGCTCTTCCTGGCAAGTGAATCCCACTCACTTTCACAAAACGTTCAAAGTCATCTGGGAACAAGATGCTGTGCTCACCAGTAAATCAAACACACTGAGGTATAAAAAGGAGAACAGGAAAAAGTTCTCTGCTGCAGCAGCAATTAAAAAAAAACAAAACAAACCCCACAAAATAAAAGTCCCACCCTCCCATATCCCCACCCACAGAACTGCAGTATGGTCAAGAACACAAACTCTCTACAAACACCTACTACCATTTTCTCCATTAAAAAAAATTACATAGCGCCTTTTTTGGCTTAGTCTAACAGAAACTCTCCACACAAACCACCTAATGTGCACAGCAACACCTGTTTGTGCATGAAACCCCATCGGGGGAGGGAAAGAGGTAAAACGTTCTGAACTATGAGTGTGTGGGGATGGGGAGGGGGCGAGAAACTGGGGAGGGAAGGGAGGACAATGAGGTAGATAGAATTCAATTTTACAGGCTCACTCCCTGCAGAAAAGATAAGTACATTCATCTGTAAAAAAATTAAAGATGAGGTAGGTTTGAATTAACGTTGTATTTTTTCGTTTTTCTCTTAGAAGAATTTCCCTGAGACAGTTTCTTCCTAATTCAAACACAGATCAGAAGACGAGAATTCGATTGTTTCCAAAGTCGACCACGACAATCATGCCATCAGGGGTGACAGCTATACCTGAAGGACGGTCCATCTGACCAAAGCTGCTTCCCTGAGTGCCAAACTTGCATAAGAAGCTACCATTTGACTCGAAGATCTGCACCCGGTGGTTCCTGGAGTCAGCCACGATGATGCGCCCCTCTTGATCTACGGCCACTCCCTGGGGGCGCAGGAACTGGCCGTTCCCGGTGCCCTCCGAGCCCAGGAAGCGTGCCGATTGGCAATCCGGATGGATGACCAGGAGGCGATGGTTGTTGAAGTCCGTCACTACCAAGTGGCCCTCGTGATTGAAAGTCACACCTCTGGGGGAATCAAAGTGCTTCCAGAGTGCCCCTTCGAAGCCGTACTTGTTAAGGAACACGCCGTCGGGCCCGAACAGCTGAACGCGATGGTTCCTCGTGTCAGAGACCAGAATCTTGCCCTCCGCGTTGACGGCCACATCCCATGGGTAATTGAATTGCCCGTTCTTTGTTCCTTTCTCCCCGAACTTCAGAATGAACTGCCCCTCAAATGTGAAGATCTGGATGCGATGATTGTCCTTGTCAGCCACAACGATCCGACGTGAAACGTCACAGGCCACGCCGGCAGGGCGATCGAACTGGCCTGGCCGGGAGCCCAGCGTGCCGAACTTGTGGTGGAAGGTCCCGCACGGCTTGAACACCTGGATGCGGTTATTGCTGCGGTCGGCAACGATGATGTAGCCTTCTTTGTCAACGCTGACGCCCCAGGGGCGGCAGAGCTTGCCGTCGCTGTCCCCCTCGCTGCCGAAGGACAGCCCCGGCAGCCCAATGCCTATGTAGCTGCGCCCAGACTTCACCACCACTTTGAAGGGGCTGTTCTCAATGTGCTGGTTGCACATCATCACGGACACCAGGTGCTCTCCCTCAAGCTGGGGACGGTAGCTGACCAGGTAGGTCCCGTTTTGCTGATCGCTGACGTCTGCCCCGAAAAGGTTTCCATCTGGGCCCATCACCACCGCAGAGATCATGTCCCCTCCAGAAAGGCGAGGCTCACCGTCGTGGTCGTAGCCGATCACGGTGAAAGAGGCCACTTTGCCCTGCAGCGCACGCTTGAGACCTTCCCCGGTGGCTTTGGTGAGAGGAGCAAAAGCCCCGCTGCTGACAAAGCCCATGGATTTAATGGCCATGTACAATGCCTGGTCAGGGGGAGTGAACATGATCCTGTCATCTTCCTGTGGCTGCAGAAGGCCTCTCACGTTCTTCAGCTCCTGCACCTGAGCCAGCATGCGGTCCCGAGCCAGAAGAATATCCATGGTTCGACCCTCCTCCAGGACCTGCTGAACAGCACTAATGGTGTTATCCAGCTTGTTTAGGTTCTGACGTAACTTTTCAACTTGCAAGTAGAGTGACTTAGCCTTGACTTGACGAATCTTTTCCACCTTGCAGGGGATGGGGGGAGAGAAAAGCACACTTTCATCAGGAAAACAGCCCACACCACAGACATTTCTTAGTGTCACCCTTCTACATAAAAAAAACCAGCTGAGCAGCTTTTACAACATATTGACACACGGCTGCAGAATAAAACTCTAAAAGCCACACTGTAGACAAGTCGAAATTAGGAAAAGTAATTATTCATCCAAATTCAGGATTATTAGTAATTCCTACTCTCCAGGCATTCTTACCCTGCAGGTCTGCTGTATCAGAGTGCCATTTGAAAGGAGATTTACTTGCTTACTAATGACTATTTGCTTCCTCAAATGCTATTCTGTTTTCAAGTTGCAAGGTGCCTGACAGACTGTCCAGAGGCTGTCTCATTTAACCCCCAGGAGAACAGGGGTTACTGCAGGCTCTCCAGGAGGAGAAGAGGCTGAGGCTTCACTGATCAGAAGTGAGACCAACTCCAGAAGGTGGGCTGTTATCACACAGAGCTGAAGCTAGGAGTCAGCATCAGCTAATACAGATGGGCCCCTGTAATTTCTCTGCCTGCCAGAAAATGTTGTCATGTGACTACTAATACCAGCGCACTATCTCCAGGGACTTTAAGGCTCCAATTGTTTTAATATTTTCTTGTAAATACTGGCAGTCATGCTGAACTCATGCTTTAAAACAGGATGCTTTGTAAATGTCACTTCAAATGACACAGAAGATTGCTGCCAGTGCCTGCTTGGGGGACTGAAGTTCATGCAAAAATGGTTGGTTTGTAACTCTTTTATATAAACCTGTGATTATCTTTACTTGTGAAAAAGCACTTTGGACCATCTGGCAAAGACACCTGCTTTGTGAAACTAACGAAATACATTTGCTTTATTGTTGCAAAAATACATTTTCCAATGTCTGAATACCTGCCTGGATGCACAACAATACCTGCTATGTATTTTAATGAAGGAAGACTCCATGTCTGAAGACTCTTTGTCTATACTCTCTCCTAGGTAACATGTACAAACATACTATGTCGTTTACAGTTGAGGTGTGCAGGTTTTACCAAATTGTAAAAAAATAAAATTAGAGATGTTTCCTCCAACAGATTTTCAAAACAGATCACTAATCTTAAATCTCAGCTTAATCCTTAAGACTCAAGTTTTGCTATCCAAACTTGTTCATGAACATACTTGATACAAGGGCTTGATACACTCAGCTTGCTTTGCTAGAATCATTTACCACCATCACGAAGTTTCCTTTCTAAAATACTATTTTATAACCTGAACTTGCTGTCAGTGCAGACATTCCAATAAAGTGCATTTATACAACCTCTCCTCTTGTGATAAAAATATCTTAGGGGTAGACTAAGATACTCCTGCACCAGTGACAGTTCAAAAGAGAAAGCTGCCAAGTTTCTTGGGGAAGGTTAACAGTGGAAAAGGAACTCACCTCCCTCAATTCAAAACCTCAGAAAACGCAGCATTAGAAGTACAGTAACTATATAAAGTGTATTCTAAAAAATCCTGCCACTGACACTTCTAAAAGAACTACAGACAAACAAGACTCCTGTAGGGGATTAGTCTCACTGTAGCTAGAGTAGTTCCACACAATAAACCCTTACCAGATAGGTCATTTTGCTTCCAACAGATATCAAACCAGGAAATTACTGTTTCAATTCACGTTGACAGAGAAGAGAGGAGAAATGCTTTAGCAAGATGCCACTGCTTCTGGGCAGCACGTGCCTCCTCAAGCACATGTACAAGGCATCCTGCCCGGCTCTGCTAATACAGACAGCAGCCACACAGCACCTCGTTTGCAGCCACGCTGTCTGGTGTGACTGCTTATTATAGAGCGTTCTGAGTTCACTCCAACCTTTCCCATCTTGAATACACATTTTTTTACTCCACTTTAATGCTCCCAGTAATCATGTGGCCACAGGACAAGTCAGCTTGCCTCACTTATCTAAAAGTCCTAATCCTACGGCAGAGTGTGTTTCTGTTCAATTCTACAAGTGGGACCCAGAGGGCCAATCCAAACTAACCTGTGCTAAGTGAGCAGAGAAGACCCACAACCTCTAAGTTACCTTTCCAGGATTAGGAACTTGGTGTTACTTCCTTTCCTCCTCTCTAAATACGACACACACATCATGGCTAAAAGGAGGCCATGAGTTTGGGTTTGTGCAGATACTCTTGCTGGGAAGAATTACTTTCTTATATTGTTTTAAGAAAAAAAAATAATCAGAGGGAAGACACTACCTGATTCAAAGCAAAGGTTTTTAGGTGTGGGAATAAGGAAAGTGAGTCTTGCAGAATTTCTAATAGTCCTTTGTTTAAAAAAGGACAGCATACACAACTTCGTTCGTCCTTTATGAGAAGTGGGTTGGGAAACCCATAAACTATACACCTAGTTCTACAACATATAAAAGATGTTTAGAAGACATTCTTTAAACAAGGGGATCTCCTCCCAGGCCAGCTGCTGAGCCAGCAGGGGGAGTGCCCAGCTCGAGTGTGGGGCTGCGCTGCTCTGAGGATACAGTAGTCCCTACAAAAACCCTACCAGCTTCCCAAATGCAGAGAAACCTTCAGCACAAAACCAATCAGGGCCAGAATCCAGCACCCCGCTACCTATAGAAAAAATAATTTGTGGCAAATTGTCTTGTTTCACGTTCAGTTTTCCTTGGACATTAGAATCTCAACACGTACTACGTGAAGTATTTCTTCAGTTTGAAAAGGCACCTGTCAGCAGCACAAACCACATAAGTCAGGGTGCATACCTTCCAGAGCAGCTCACACTCCCGCTCTTCCAAGGCCTTCTTATGTCTAGTAGTCACAACTTTGACTTCAGACTGTACCACCTTCGCTTTCATCTCAACCTGCTCTGCCACAGCCTGGGCCTGTTCAATACTCAGCTGTGGAGGCAAAAAAAGAAGACAAACATACTTAAGGCTCAACCAAACCAATTAAAAACGCATCAGAAAACTGCTGTTTACATTTTACTACACCTACAGGTGAAGGCATAAAGTGACAACTCTTTAGTTTCTTACCAGGTCTTCACCCACTGGAGCCCAAAAATAGACTTTTGGGTTTTTTTAAATAGATTATTACATGGAGTTTACACCTTCATTGTACCATGCATCAACACCATACAACTAAATTCCCAGTGCAATTCCAGCAAGTGGCTAGTATGGCAAAGACTTACACAGAACATTCATTCATACTTATGTTTTCCTACACATAGAGAACCAGGTTTGCCCACTCCCTCAAAATGGTTCAGATTCTTGTGGCGTGATGGATCTGCTTCTAGTTAAGAAATGACACTGTAGAGAACAGTTTGTATTGTCCATGCATCTGAGCTGCACACAAATAGCCCTAATAGAAAGTGAAGTCAATCAATTTTAAAAGAAAAAAACAATGATCAGATGGTTATTATTAAAAAGCATTCATATAGCTATTTGCAACTCAGAGATAAAATTCTTCCTAGTATAACCTTGCAATAATGTTATTTTAAAAACATTCTGTAGTGATATTTTTCAAATAAGCAGAATGCACCTGAAAGGAACATGTCTTCTCCTCTTGAAATTAAGAACTGTTTCCCTGAAAAATCCTTCCCCAACTACTCTCAGTTTCATAAAATATTACAAAAAGGAGTATAAAATCAAACAGAGCAGGCAAATCCAAAGTACCACAGTTCCCAACCAAAAAAGGTTCAACAGGACCAGTTAATCCAACTTATTCAATACCCTTTGTCATAGCGTGAAACAATAGATGAGCTTGGGAACCTCTAAGATGTTAACAAGATACTGGCTAATTAGTTACAAAATTGTACAACAAAAGGATGGTTTGTAAAGGTATTTAGCCTAAAAGAGAAGAGGGATCTTACTGGTGTACACAAATACTTGAAGGGAGGGCACACAGAGGACAGACCCAGGTTCTTCCCAGTGGTGCCCTGTGACAAGACCAGAGGCAACAGGCACAGACTGAAACAGAGGTTCCCTCTGAACATCAGGGCACAGTTTTTTCCACTGGGAGGGTGACTGAGCACTGGCACAGGCTGCCAAAGGAGGTGTGGAGTTTCCATCTTGGGAAATATTCAAATGGCACCTGGACATGGTCCTGGGCGAGTGGCTTCAGGTTGAGCAGGGGGCTTGGAAAAGACCTCCACTGGTCCCCTCCAACATGAACCACCCTGTGATTTTATGACCATCAAGCATTTACTCTGTTTGCTTATCGCAAGCTTGGGTCCCGGTATTTTGTTTTTAGAATTTTAGTATTAATGAACACACACAAGACATCTAAGCCCCTACCAACACACCACAGGACTAACTGTTGACAGCAGAGAACGTAACTCAAACACACCTTCACCTTTCCCCATTACATATTGGGAGCCATAGAAATAGCCATAAGTTTTTCTTTCTAAATACGGTTTCAGATAAACTTCAAAACATCCTTCTCTCACTCTGAGCTGAGGAACTGGCCTGTTTCAGAACCTGAGCTTGTTTCAGACTAGGTAATCAGGGAATGCTCTGGCAAAAAATATATTTCATTTTCAGAAATGCAGGCTTAGTAACATGAGCAAAAAAGCAATTTAAAGGCTTTACTGTACATTAAGGGCCTTATGGAAATTATCCTCACTTTAATTCTACATACAAGGACGTATCAATCTAAGAACCACCTGATGGAACAAACTACAAGCCATGCAATGTGATCCACCATTGCCTAGAAAGTCAGGCAGCATTTGTTATCTGTCACAGAATAGTTAGTACTTTTGAAGTCTGAGTTCAACAGCATCTAGTTTATGCCAAAAGTGAGAAAGCTAATCCATAAAAACACAACTGTAGCATTACTCGGACATTTTCATTAGAAAATGTAGTATTTATAAGTAAGTAGTTATTATAAGACAACTAGTTTGAATTAAATGTATTCTTAGAGGTCAAATAGGAGATCCTTTTCTGAAACTAACTTGGCCAGGTGACTGGTCTCCAGAGACAAGCTGAAGACAACCCTGACAAAATCAGACAACATAACACTTCTGATCTATACTCCAAGGAATTCGCTTTTAAACTGCCAGAGGAAAACAGGAGTGCTACTTGGCAGCTACCCTGCAGCCCAGAGCTCAGTAAGAGGAGCATGTCCTTTCAGCTCCTCCTCCTTCATGCAATTCCCAGAGTCATTTCACTACAGTTTTAACAGGGAATGTCCTCAAACTTATGGACAGCCTACACATCCCCAGTCCCATTGAAGGTAGACATGACCACGCCACGCCTTCTCACAGTTTCTGGCAGGCAAATTTGACTCAACACTTTGACAGAAAATGAAAATTTCATTACAGCATTTAGCAGGAGAAGTCACAACTGGCCACAGATTAAGATTTCATAAAAGCCAGTAAGCCTCAGACACAGCTGGAAAAGTCCACATGAAAGAGGTATCTCCCTGATAAGTGTTGGGGAAACTGTGCTATCCACTCATATTCCAATTCTAACAAGGATGTCTGTGAAAGCATGACAGTCTGGGTTACTATTTGTGCCTTCTGTACAACAGTACCCTTAAGGACGATGACCTGCATATCTGCCTCTCTTGTACTTTACAGATAAAAGCAATCCCAACTTCCCTCATGATTCCCCACTAAAACAAGAGTCCACCTTTCAAGAACCCTATCATAGCAGAGGTTGCAATTCCCTGTGCATGCTGCAATCTTTCAACTGTAGGAACCAGTTACGGTAAGGCAAGTAACTAAACTCAATAGCACAAGGTTGTACAACATTTCATGTCATCATCTGCATTTATTTTTCCTTGCTGATTATGAACAGCTCAGAGCAGTGAGGGATGCTCAAAACACTAAGGTTCTAATATTGTCCAGGATATTGGTAAAATTCAGATGATCCTGTACTCTGCCCAAATAGGCTAGAGCAGCCTAGGAAGGCTGACCAGCATCAAACATGCAGAGGGTATGGTGAGGGAAACAGCAACAGGCAAGTTATCTATATCTGAAGCAAAAGCCAAGAGCATTAAGTAAAACTTTGGTGAGCCTTCTTTACTTGGAAATCCCTTGCTCGCTTTGATTGCTGCAAGATGACTGAGTTCTGCCACGAAAACTCACTCCTGCTGTGCTGCAGGCATTTCCTGTGAGGAACTTGTCTCAGAGGTCAGCTTTTTAGGAAACATGTTAAGCAGCAGCATTTCTTGTTCTGGTCAGACACCACAGAATCATTTTAACAGCTTATTGTAAAGAAAAACAGCTTTTAGGATGCTTTCTCCTCATGGCATGTCAATTTTTCCCGTGCTACTGAATTAAACAGTCAACAAGTTCACGCCTAGGAGATAAATGGCAAGGCCTACGTTTAGCCAAGAACTGTGCTGGATTATTGAATTTGAGATGGGAGAACAACTGCTTTGTTTCTTGCTGTTGGCCAATACAGTAAATTGTCTATTTGCAGCTGTACCTATTCACTTGTGGCTTCTCAGAGTTCCCAAGACAGTCAATACCACTCCCCATTCCACCTGAAATGTCACCAGTGCCTTGAGTTTCTTAAAAACAACTAAAAGACTTTGCAATGTAGCTTGTAAACTTTAGGGTTGAAAATTGTACTTCTAAGTCCTCAGAGTAAAATTCAACTGTGCTTATGCAGGTGGTATGTTCCCAAGGGTCACAACACAAGGGAACTTGGCACACAAAGCTTCCAGTGGAGCAGGCAAAAATGTTCTCATGAAAGAAGACAGGGCAGATATCCATCACCAGCTATTTCTACCAGCACATTTCAGCTTTGAGTAGAAGGGGAAGGGCAAAGCTGCATTGGAACCTGGGTGTCCTTTGTAAGCTCCGTTTAGGTGGGCACCTCTGTGAGATCCCCTTTACCTACGTTTTCCCAGGAGGGGAAAAAAGTAGTAATGATCTTCCAACAGTGCCTCGGACACAGCAACCGATGCCACAACATAAACCTACGCAGAAAACAACTGCAAGAGTCAGAAGTCGGAAAGTAGCACTGTACAACTTGGCTGCACTTGTGGGTATCTGGGCTGACTAGAGAGAGGCCCAAATCAGTATTTGCCATTTTGTAGAATGGCAGTTTTCAGCCATTTCTCACACCTTCTGTCTTCTGCTGGACATTAGGAAATGGAGCCAGAAATTACAATAAGCTCTCTACAGCTTCACATTAACGTAAATATTCCTATTAAATATTTACTGTCCTAGGAATATCACTGCTCCACACAACATGCCATTGTGCCAGCACCAGGAGATATGCAAGGGCTGCTTAAAGTAAACTGTATTGCAACTCATCAATGCTGGCTTGAAGAACATTTTTGAAAAGGTCCCTAGGATTTTTTTAGTCCATCCATTTGAGGATGGGAAGGAGGAATAATTTCTGAGGCCTTAATTCCAACATTTAAGTTTCCTAATCTTAAGTTTCCCAATGAAAGTACAAACCTCTTGAGAGAAAATTCAAACTTAAAAGCAAATTTTGTTTTCTTCTGAGGAATTCTTCAGTATTTCAGAGGTGAGTGGACCACAGGTATTGGCTAAAGAATCCTAACTATACACATCCCTACCTCAGCAAGGAGGATATATACTGTAAACACTAAGGAATGTAAGACTAAGTTATCCTTGCTTAAAAGGGGGAAAAAAGCAGAGATGCCTATTCACTAACAAACTCCTCTCTGGCACATTAAATATATACTAGAAAAATGAACTGGAAGATCCTATAACATATAGTTGCAGTAAAGATTCTAGGATTAACAAGTTTAGCAGTGAATCTGAAGTAATACTGGTGCTGCTATAGCACAAGTCACAGTAACCTAGACCAAATATTTCAGCCCAAGTATCAACCACTAAAACATTCTCACCTGACAAAGACAAATTTAAAACAAACTTTGATGAAGGTAGGAAAAGAGGCCAGGCTAACTCCCATCAGATACTACTAAACAATTACTTTGACTGTACTGCCCAACAACAGACTTTTTGCCAAGTTTTCAGCATTACAGTAGTTTGGACAGTGAAACATGTCAAACCCATCTTTCTTCAATAACCATCTGCTCACATGCTGCGCTAAGGAACTCACTGAAGTAAACACAAAACAATAACCAGCAGTATGAAGAAATTCAGCCTCTACTGATATAAATCCCACATTCAGAAAAAGCACAACTGACTCCATTTTGTTTACAAAGCTTCATTTCAGATTCCCAAACCTGCAAGCCTGACTTCAAAGCCACGCACAAGGGGGCCTGAGCTAACTCAATGTGACAACCCCAAAGCAATCCCTTGCAGCACAGCAGTGCCATCCTCCTCAGGTATCAACCCCCCAGCAGTGCGGATCCATATGGCAACCCACAGGGAAGTTTCCACTGCAGGGCAGGGGCTCATGGCAACAGATCAGCTTCCCCCTCCACCCTCTGGCTGGCTAAGTTCCTTACAGCAGCCCCTTGCCCTCCCCATAAAGGTGTTAATCTATTTCATACGGCCTCTCCCACAACTTGGGGGGTGGGGGGAAGTGTCACTGCCTTAATGTCTGACCTGCCTTACCACCCACTCCTAAGCTTTCCATGACGGTAGATGGGAGAGCAGTAGTTCCCACTATGTTCTGCACGTGGCCAGCAGTGAGAAGCCTGCACAGTCAAACATCCCAGTAAAACCAATTACAGGCTCAGATTTGAAAGAATTCGTTTGTTTGCTGCTGAAACCACTTTTTAAGACAACTGAGATGAACAAGCCACATTCTATTTTAACATATTCACCTGGAAAATTAACCCTAAATGGGGACGAGCACTCACGAGTTGCTGGGGACGAGCAACTTTACTGTTGCGCAAGTGCATTAGATTACACACATGCATACATACATATATACAGTTACACACGTATAGATGTATTTTAAGAACGTGACATTTTGAAGAAGCCATCTATCTTTCATCATAACAGATTTACGTTCAGTTTGTGACCCAGTCCTTGGAAAAAATTCTGAAAGAAGACAGCTAAGTGTGCACTTTGGTGAGGTAAAACAAGGCAGCAGGACACGCTCCCCATATAGAAAGGCAGCAAGCAGTCCTGTTTCCTCCCACCTCATTAATCCAGTGTCAACGCTGGCTTTCCTATCATCCTATGAATCAATCTGAGCCTCTGAAAAGGCTGGAAAAGTATCCCAGCAAGGAGGATAGCTTTCCACTGAGATAAGAAAGAGGTCCTACAAGCCACAGAGTTGGCTGTTTCTGCTTCATTCCCTGGCACCATCAGCAGTCACCAGTGAACCAGCCAGGGGGCTGACCCAGCCAAAAAGTAATCCCACAGAAAGGTTATCCTTTCAGCTGGGTTAGCTCACCACACAGGCACAGAAGTGCAAGTTCTTGTGTTAGGGACAGGACAGGCTTAGAAATGCATGATACTGACCACTGTGGCCCAAGGAAGCAGGAAAAGCTTTCCATTGCTGCAGAATTTCACTGAGATAAAAATAAAAGCAAGCTTCTTGCTCTTAGGCTTACTATCTCTTCAGAGAACTTTCAACTCCTTTGAAAAGTGAGGTTTGGACTTTTCTAGAGTGACAGACTGCATCAGGCTTCAGTGGATCAAGAGGCTGAAATGTATCCCAACTCACAGCAATTTTTTTAAGTCTGAAAACCAATCTTTCCTCCAAAGCCACAGGAAGAGTTTAAATAAACATTTCTTCCTAAAAGCCTTCAACTTTGGTTAACCAGATACTCTCCAGCCAGTTGACTCATGGCTTGATTTCCTCTCTCCTGCAACGCCCTTCAAATTCCATCTTTTCCCCTTTACTCTCAACTACCCCTCCTCATCCATCCTCAACATCTCATGTCAGGGGAGCTATCACTTTCAGAGCCTATTAAGAGAGAGTTTCTAGTACAGCATTATGAAACAGTCAAACTAAGAAGTGTTACTACAACATATTACTTCTCAAGCCTCTTAGAGCTCCAGTCAATGTTCCTCATATTACAGCTTGTACTGGCATTTAATTATCTGTTGACTATTTCCATACTCTAAGAAAACCACTCAAGCCAATTTCTTTCAATTTAGAGTCTAGTTGACTTTAGAGTTTGTCTCAAATTCATGTTGACATGTTGTCTTCCTCCTTAGGACAAACTTACAGTTTCACAGCCCTATCATCATCCCAAGAACAAGAAAACCTCTGCTCCACAAAAACTCTATGCAAGTTCACTGCATCAACCCTTTGAGCTGGGCACCTCTGCTTTTAACAGCATCACATGCTCTTATAGTTGCTGTTGGTGTTGCCTCAGGAGTAGCTGTCTTGAGCTGAACAGTGTTCTCCTTCCTGCACATGCACACAGAGATTACACTCCTTCAAATTTACCACTGATCTGTTTGCTCACTACCCTTCTGTACAGTGACCCAGATTAAAAAGCCCACTGAACTAATAAAGCAACTCAGCTCTTGCAAGCATGGTTAATTTTTGAGATCTTTACACAAGCTGCCTCTTACCCTGGACTGGCTGTAACTAGACCAGGATAAAACTATACTAATTAAGCTCAGGAGAGCTGCCTGTCCAAGTTACAGGAACATAACCCATCTTCTATCTCCCCCATCATATAATAATCCGCTCACCGCAACGGCAGAGCTTCCAGCAAGAAGAAAATGGGGAAGGAATGAGCAAAGTCAACTCGGTAGGAAGGAAATCAAGCACAAAAGCATTCATGCAAGAGTAGCAGAGCAGTGCTCAACACCATCCTGCCAGATTTTACTCCAAGATGAAGTCCCTCCTTCTATGATTTAGCCACACACCAGTTAGATTATTAAGGGCCCTGGAGGTCAAAAGCAGTAATTTAATTACTAACAGACAAGTCCTCATCTAGGACAGCCTGGAGAAACTCAGAACACTGCACTAAACACTGATGGTCTTTAAACCAGATCAATCCCTTCCTTCTTGTTTATTTTGGGGACACATGAAATGTTTCGGTATGGATGCTGCGGAAGAGCTTTATGATTCAGATTAAAGCAAATCTCAGAAAAAACTAAGTTTTGCAGGACTCAATCTTAAGGTATAGTTTTAAATTAACCATCCACCTGCAAAACCTTGGTGTTTCCTGTTCTTTTGCAAGCTAAAGGGAGACACCAACAACCATTTACTATCTATACCAAAGCACTATTCCATTCCACAGGGGCAAAGACTTAATGAGTGTTTTGTAATGTCCAGCTCAAATTTAGGACATGAGGTTAACAAAAGTACAAGGCAGTAGGTATGGAGTGAATCTTCCCACTATGCTTTTCCCATCCAAAGTCTCTCTATACAGACAAAACTACTGCTCATATTATATTAGTTTGCTTGGCATTACTCAGCTAAAGTAAGCATCTATGTGCCACTGCAGGTTAATTCCCTGTGTAAATTCTTTTCCTAGTTTGAAGTACCGCACTACTTTCATTCCAGCCCTTACCGGATATTACATTTGTATTACTAAACATAGCAGAGGCAGAACAGAATAACAGGTACAGTTACATCTGTGTCTGCAGAGTAATGCATGAACAGAGATGCTCTGGATTCTCTGCACATCCAGGTCAGAAATTTCACACTAATCCAACAGCTGATTAGTATTTTGTATTTGGTGGCAACACTGAAGACATAACCAGAGTCAAAGGTAGTTAGAGAGTGCTAGATGCTAACCAGGCAGGAAAGAAACTGAAAATTATTTTAAGTCTCAGCCATAAAAACAAAACCAGGTTTGGCACCGCTGTACAAGATCAGAGCTTTCTGCAAGATGCTTCACGCTCAGGTGCGTTTGTACAGAGCTTCATCACATATATTGTGATTTACATGACAGGAATATGCTGCAAGAATGCAAAACTCATATAACAGCACTTTATTTTCAGCTCCACCACCACTTCTGTCAGAGATCTGAGAAAACAGAAGGGGTGTGAAGACTGACAGCAGAAGCAGAGAGCTTTTTGTCTTGACACCCTGCCCTCTAACAGACAAGCTGTGGGGAGAAGAAGGAGGGGGAAATGAAGTACTCAAGTTGGGAGTATCTTACTTGAATAGCCTGTCGTCCTTGCTGAGCATCTGCCAGGAGCTGAATGGTGAGAGTCCTGGAGTCCTGTAGGGCATCTTGGAGGTAGATAAAGCTGTGACCCACATGTCGTCCCATGGTACATTCACGACATATGGGGACAGAACAGGTATCACAGTAGAAATGCAGTACCTGTAAGGCAGAAAAAAAAGAAATCTGTATCACTGTTTAATGAAGAGCTCAAAAGAAAGAGACAGAATGTTAAAAAAAGAAAAAAATTTTTAAAAAATCAAAAGTTCAACTATATAAAGGAGATGGTTAGAGGCAGTAGCAATAGGCAAAGACTTCACAATAGTTTCTTCACAAAGGAAGGGCTATCCTTCTCAGTAAACTCCAATTCATACCCTAACAGTTAGGTGGAAGTGTCCTTGTTTTCTTTGCAATACAATAGTAGGAAAGAGTGTCCACACCAGCTCCTCTTAAGAGCGGAAGCCATCTGCCAACACTTCCAGATTGAAGATGCCATCTATGGCAACTTTCAGGTGAAGACTTTTCCTGCATGCACAAACACCACATTCCCTTAAGTGGATCATTCAATAATAATCAATACACTGGAGAATCACAGCACCAGCACTCCCACTGCCCAGAAAGGCAATACAAAATCATGCATGCTGCAAACCACCCTCCATGTCTTCAAGTTGCACAAGTCCCTTATGCTCAGGTCATTGACAATATTAGGCAGAACTCCCTCCTGCAAAAAACCTTTGCTAACATGGTGTTTCTATGCTAGTGATGTTTCAAATGGTTGATCTGGAAAACAAGACTGGAACGCTGGCATGCCCATCATCTGAATGCTACACTGAGCTGTGCATAACCACTAAACCCCCATTCTATTCACAAAGCACTTACATACCCTACTTTCAAATTACAGTGGTAGTCTTACACCAAGATGTCAGCCTAGAAAGCCGGATTCATTCACCCATCAGCCATACCTGTTCCCATTCCATCCAGCAGAGGGAAGCAGCACACAGAAATAGCGTCCTACATGGACGTGTGTTTTCTTACGGGGGAGCAGAGATGAGCTGTCCTGTTTTTTGTTTTCAAAGATGCAAATGAAGGAGTACAGCACTCAGCACTTCAACACATGAAAGTTCTGTACTAAGTCTTGCCCTTAACTACATACACTACCTAAGAGTTTAACGTTAGAAAATCTAGATTACCATGGAAGAGTACCATGGTACAAGGTTTCATTCTACAAACAACATTTCCATCACCAGGTATTTCAAGACTACCTCACAGAAAGGAACAAGAGCAGTATAAAGACTGGACAAGTGTTTGATATGCCTGTCTTCTCCCAGCTGCCATCCAGCCACTCCCAGTTCCAGCTAACAGCTCGTGCATAACATCCCCCTTTCCCTTCTCCCTCAAAAGGAAGGGGAAGGACAGGACAGGTGATTCCCTTGGACTGCCTGTGCTGCATGAAGGGACATTTTAAGCTCCTATAAGAGCAACAGCTGAAGTGGTATATGGATTAATTTCTCAAACGGTTATGTGTGCATTTGTGCACATATGTCAGATTTTACTAAAACCCCTTGTTTTTCTTAAAGTTAAGTTTTGCTGTAGGGAAACTGTAACAAACTTAAGTTATGCTTCTGTTCAAATACTAAATCCTCAAGCAGTGTCTCAGATTCCCTGACTTACCAACTAAAAAGCTGCCTTGGCACTGAAATGCATTGTTCAAATGCACCATCTTCCTCAACTAGAGGGCTCCTTGTCTTTATGCTGTGGTGGTCTAAATCTGTATACAATGTTCACTTGCACATGCAGTTCTGCAATTTTTCTGTTGAAATTACAGGGAATGTTTATTACATGTTGCTGAATAACTCCACTTAAACAACTGAGAAGTTGAGACAGAAAGAAAACCAAGACAGGGTATCAAGTTAAGCCATATGAAAGTGATATACTTTAAAAACATACAGCAGGGATTTGGGGCCTCAGTCAAGCAGAGCAGCTGAAAGGAAAATGGTGACCATATGAACAGAAGACCAGAAGCAAGTTAAATCTGTTATTAGTCCTCCACAAGAGCCAATACCAGAAGCAAAAGCTTGGTCACTGCTGCTGCAAGGAATCACCCCTGACACTCCTACTGAAAGGTAACAGCATCCACTGGGACAAAGAAAAAATCAAGTTTAAGCTGCTCAGTTGCCTCTTGCCACCCACCAAAAGAGGGTGAGAAATATCACTTCTGAATTTAGAATGAAGAGTGGCAAGAACCACAATCTTATTTCATAAATATGCAGACTACACAGGATGTGGCGGGGAAAAGTCTTGCGTAAATACTTCAGAGCCATTGATAAAGACTCATATTTGTTTCTTAGTTTAAAAAAAAAAAAAAAGGTAAAAACAGCCTAGAATTTAAATCTAAGAGCAAGAGGCTTGGGCAAAAAGAAGCATACAGTGCTGGACTTATCTCCATCATTACACTGTTACCTGAAACATACACAGGAGAAAGCACAAATGCATAACCCCTACTCCGAGTGGGGCAGGGAGCCAGCCACTAGCAGGGAACCAAAAGAGTCAGCCAGCTACAAGATGAACTAGCAACTCCCCAGAAACTCCCTTCTGGACACAAAGACCGCAACAGAATCCCCAAACTTGGCAGAGGTACAAGGGCAACTCTCCTCCTGTGGTCAAATCTCACATTCATGCTTGTCAGAAGTGTCCAACAGGCTGTGTCAGCTCTACCCAGCAAAGGGGTACAAAACCGGGAAGTCCCCAGGAGTGCAGGGCACACCAGCAAGGGGGATTTGTGCCACCTGGGCTAACAGGGCCTGGGCACAGCATCCAGCTTCCCTGAGCTTCCAACTAGGAATTTATTGTTAAGCTCAAGCCTGCTCACATCCCAGTCCCTAGGTCATGGCCACAAAGGTCACGTACTCCTGGATTAAGTTTCTATGTCTGTTTCTAAACAGAGGACAGGGGAAAAAGGAGAGGAAGCCAAATTGCTCCCTTTCCCTCCATCCACCAAAGAAGCAACTCCGTGCAAAAACATGATCCCAACAATATATGTAGGACAATCCACAACTGTGTTCTCAGCTCAGAACTGATGCATGTATAGGGTACCTAAAATGCTGGCAGAGCTTCCCCTTCTTCCAGTTTCAAGGAATGTGAGAAGGCCACCCCACATTTCATTTGCACTGTTACTATAGCATCATACTGCTCCCTTTTTAAGGAGCACATTTTAAGACAAATAACAGGACTAATATTAACATGTGGATGGGCAGGAATACGAGGAGGAAAGGGAGATCTAACACTAAGTCTATCTTAGCAGACATCAGCTTCAAAAAAAAAAACAAACAAAAATCCAACACCACACATCCAAAAAACCTCCCCAAAACACAAAAAAAACCCCCAAAAAAACCACACATAAAAAACAAACAAACCCCTCATAATGGTACTTAAGAGGAAAGTCCTAAGAGTTCCCCCCTCCACATCTGAAGAAGCAAAGATTGTATAACCAGAAGATCCATCAAGCCGTAAATTAACTATTGTCCTGTTAATTTCACTATTTACCCAAATGTATGAAAAACTGGTTTATAAGCAAACCGCTTCAAACCTGCTTGTTTTTCCAAACCACACAAGCATTCTGATGGGCCCTAAGGAAAGAAAGAGATTTCTCCTTTCAAAGAAATTAACAGCGGTGTAAAATTGTACTAAGTGAACTGTTTCTTTCTGTAGCAATTATTAAGTAATTAAGTAAAAATACAATTGTTAAGATCAAAACTTATGCCTTTCCAACACCCATTTTGTTAATTATCCAGTAAAGGGAAAATAAGCAACTTTAGTAGCTTTTGTGTGTGTTCCGTTTTTGTTTTTGTGTTTGTTTTTTTTTTAAGTGCTCAACAACATTAATTAGGTATTTTAAAATTTCTGCCAGAATTAAATGAAGATACAAGTCAGAAGGAAGAGAGGACTAGTTTTAGAGATAGTTACAAGTGATTTATTTTAAAATAAATCAGCTCTGGGTTGATTACTTCCCAAACAGGAAATATTTCCTGAATTGGTGGCATACAATTTTAGACACAAAACAATAAAGGGAGCCTACTTCAATTTAAACAGAATCAGTGAACCATGTTACAGGGCTATTCATCTTTTACAGCCACAGCAGCCCAAGAAATACAACAGCAAGGCCATAAATGTGATTGCTTCAGGAAAGGCTGTACAGTGCACCGTAAAAACATTTTACAACAGCAGGAATTCCTGGGTGTCGCTCTCCCCATTTTTTGGTCCATCTGCTTTCAAAGGGGGCAGGGGGATGGGCGGAGATGTTGTTAAACGTCCCCCGGGACTGCACAGCAATCAATCATCATCTGATGAATGGCCACTAAAGTTAAACCCTGACCCCACTCCACAATTCCCACACCAGCCCTCCTCTCCTTACCGCTGACCAGCTTCCAGCGTGCTCCCCCCACCTTCCAGCCCTCACCAAAATTTCCCAAATACCAAGCCCAGACAAAAGCAGTGGAATGCAGCAGGCACCAGGACAGAGGAGAGAATTCAGCAGAAACAGCATCTGAAGAGGCTTATCCTTAACCTGTGTTTAAATAAGTGTTCTTTCAGCAATGCTCACAGCGCCCTTCTCCTCCCAGCTTGCAAACACTTCATTTCTCTCCATTTCAGAACATGCAATGGACACTGAAGCATGGGGAATCCAGTCACCTTAAAAACATTTGTTTCTGTCATGACATTTTGGTGTTTTGCAAGGATTTCATTTAAGCCTACAGTGTTAGAAATTTGTGTAGGGCAACAACACATAAAGACACGTAATTTTTAAAATGCAACTCTGATGCTCTGAAAAGCTACCCTGTAATCTTAACCAGCAATAAAAAAGGCCTACAGACAAAACAGTGGCCTCTGGTTTCTATATCGGGAAAACTTTCATATTAGCACTTGTAGGTTAACTTAATTTGATTTTGTGAC
>VXAU01001358.1:376952-413009 GCA_013399695.1 Formicarius rufipectus
TGATAAATTTTTTTTTTTTTGAAAAAAAAAAAAAAAAAAAAAATCATCACACTTACCATAGTCAGTCTTAAGTTTTCCCTTACTAAAGGTGTTTTATTATCAAGTTCCCTTGACAGTAACTTGAACACCGGTGGCTTTGTTAGATGGTGTGTAAGCTCGGATGACTGAGTTTAATATAAAGTAATTTTCCAATTAATTTTGGTCATACTTCCCCAGCACTATGGGTTGTTGGGGGTTTTTTTTGGTTGGTTTTTTGGTTGTGGTGGGGAGTTTTTCTAGGGGGGTTTTTGTGGTTTTGTGTTTGGGGGGTTTTTTGTTTGTTTTTTGTTTTCTTATTGTTTGGTTGAGTTGTTTTTTTTTTTGTTTGTTTGTTTTGTTTGGGTTTTTTTTCTTTCCCCCCCCCTTGAGAAAAAGCCCCTTCCCTGCATGTAGCTTTCTTTTTTAAAGCAGCATATAAATGAACCAGTCATTCTGAATCGTGTAGTTTGGTACTGATAATTGTTGCATGTTTAAGTGAAAACAGGTAATATTTTTTCTCTGTAGAAAGGTGGTCCTTTGCCACTTTAATGGCAATTCATGACAATTAACTTGCTTCACATCACGATGAGAGCAGTGTTTTAGGAACCTTAACTTCTGCACTGATATAACTCTTGAAATTTGAAGGCTAAATATAAAGAGAACAAGTAATGTGATATACATCACAGCTACAGGCTACTTCTCAGTATACCTGAAACATTTACCATTCAGAGATACTTAAAACCCTTATGTTTCTGTGTACAGTCAGTGATCAAATTGCTCTTAGAACTTTTATTTTAACTTGGTGCTCTGATGTTGAAGAGACTGGCTTAATACCAATCTTCCTCACTGCATCTAGTGGTAATGTGAAATGGTATACCAACTCCAGGTCTCCCCAACAGACAAGAGAATTACTTCTCAAATTCAGCTCAATATTCTAATAAGATTTCTAAAAAAATATGGGCACCTTGTAGCATTACAGCCCTATACTACATCGGACATGCAGCATGCACAGGCAGTCGTACCAAGTGGGAACAGTGAAACTAGTTTACTGTTGCCTTCCTTTGCCACTTGGATGAACAGAGATGGGTTTCGGTCCATTTAGAAGTTCAAGTGCAGGAAGATCATTCAGCCTGTCAAATTCACCTTGATCTCCTTACCCCACCTGGAATAATAAAGGCCCAGCTAACAGATAACTTTAACGCTCACGCAAGTCTGTTTGGATGAAATAAAGCTGTAATTCCCTGCTCTTTTCTTCTCACCACTAGTGTTAACGTCCTTCCTTTCCCGGATGCTCCAGTTGGTTCTGTTCCGTGTTTCTCAGCCACACAGGTATGTCTTGGCCCGGCACATGAAGGGGAAGGAAGCTCACAAATAAAACTCCAAATGTGAAACCACACACAGTTCAAGGCTGTCATCTCACTCCACAGTTAAACTGACAGCTGCTCTATGAGAAAGTCCTCCCTATACCTCCCCTGCCTTGCTCCTTGCCTCCCCCATTTACTGCTCCTCCAGTATCAGTGAACAGATTTGGCTATCTTTACAAACAGCAGAAAATTAATTTTTGAATAAACTATTTTTATCAGCTGAGCCTGGGATCAGAAGATCAGTAGGACCAGCACAAGGAAGGAGGAAGAACTCATAATTAAGGGCATAGAGACATCTGATGACAACTATCTGGTACTTTGCCAACCTCACAGCTGGAAATCAGTGTAAATCTTTCACTGATAGTATTCGTCTCAAGTTCTAACTGGAAGAGCAGTATCTAGCTGGAGTTGAGTTGAACAGGCTGTTAAATCAAACAGACTACCATAGTCTTAAAATTCTTAATTTTTACCTTCTGTAATCCTGCTGTGAGATTATGAAGTCAGTAAAAACAGCTGCATATTTTAGAGTGATGACAAGACTGGGTCAGTCTGGGTTAAAAGAAAGTTTTTTTGAAAGACACACAGTCCCATTAATCAAGTTTAGAAGACCGAATGGGTATTAACAGTCAACTGGGCGTGGAGCAGAGACCATTTAACTTGTCCTCGCCAATGCAAATAGCATTTGAAAATTCAAATGGGTTTGGGTTAGAAGTGACAATCAAGATAAGATCCACTTCACTCTGAAAGCCACATCACTGGAATGGTGCGACAACAGGCAGCCAACTGGGGCTAGGAGATGGGAAGTCACCCCACTGACAAGGCCGTTTTAAGGATCTTGCTGGCTCCAGCCCACTATGCAATTGCATCCTCTGTGTTTTAAGTTATAAAATCTTGTAACTCAAACTCCATGTGATTACTGCAGCTCCTGGTTACAGGCACCCACCTGAAATTGCAGCCTCCCAAGCATTTCTCTCAGTAGCACCTCTGCCAGCTGCTCCATCCCTACCCCGTTCATCCACTCTGAATATGGAGAGAGCACCACAGCACTTGACTAGATTCTGCCCATCTCGTATCAGCCAACTTTCTAAAAGCTCTTGGGTGCAAGGTAACTTAGCCAGCTGATCTGATGTCCTACCTCAGATTCCAGTTACTGATGGACTGCAAAGGACATCCTGAATCCAACTTAACCTACTGGGCCCAATTCTTGCTAAACAGGAATAAGCAAGGCCTAATTTTCTTCTATTGTTAATACTGAGGTGGTGCAAGTATAGTTATCCCACAGTGGGCTATCATTAAATTACTACATAACAATAAGCCTACATTCAGCTATTTTCTTTTAAATAGGTTGCGTGGGGTAAGAAAATCTATTTTGTTTTTTAAAAACTCACAGCACCTATTTTATCACTGAAGCAGGTATCCAGTAGCCAATCTACGGAAAGATGCAATGGTATCAGTAACTAGTAGATCACTCAGCCTAAAATAAGTCACAGCTCTTTTACGGGATTTCAATAGGGGAGACCAGCCTGTGCTTCAACATGCAACTCATTAGCTGTTTAAATGCAGCTTCTGTGCCAAATCTGCATGACACGAGTAGCAGCAGGGTGGTCTTGGCACAGGGGACAGTGGGTGGATCTAAATATTCAACAGTTCAAGCATGCAAGCTAATAGCCTGCTGTGGAAGCAGACATTACAGTGTGTCAGGACCCAAGTCTACTTTCAGGCCCATCTGTCCAAATCACTGCTGTAAGTCCCTGCAAATCCTTCCTTGAGCCTCCCTAACTCTTCAGCTCTTTGAAAGCCAGAGGGTTCTTTTAAGTTCTCAGCCAAAGTTTGGCCATGATTTCAGTGATGCTGTAAATCAAAAAAGGTTGATAATGTCTTTGCTGATGTGCAAGGTGTTTTGTATTTTACAGAGAACCAAACTTTATAACACCTCTACAAACTCCTTAGGCGACATGTTTTCCCTTTCCCGCACAGTTCAGCGTAAGAGCTTTTGAAATTTTAACTTCTATGCACAGGAAGGGTTGGACTAGGAGTCAGGGCATGCTCAAGGTTATTGTGTCCTCTGTTGACTACAGGCCTCACCTCTCAGAATCCATATGCCTCAACTCTGTACTGCTCCTACACCACCTGCAGAGCACATCACATTCAGGTCCTTGGTAACTGCTGAACTTTGCATGGAAATCTAATGGCAAGCATGTATTACACACCTTGCAAGCAAATAGCTAGGAAAGATTGTTTGTCTATCCCAGAGACAAACCTTACTACTCTTTTTTTACTTAATGGGAGAAGGGAGTGGGGAAGAGAAACAACCCTGAAGTTCCCAGTTTCCACTCGAGGGCAGCTAGTCCTCATGCCAGAAGACAAGCCAGTTGTGAAATATCTTCACCAGATCGGGTGTGTGCAGTTTGTCAGAGAGGCTCCCTGATCCCAACACTAACAAGTCTTCCGTAGGATTGGTTTTCTTATACAGCTAGTCTGTAGTCAAACTATGCCTATGAAAATTCACTTTGGTGCAACAGATTCCCATTAATATGGTTTGGGGGTGGGGGATGGTGTTGAATGTCAGTCTATTAGGCTAGACATCTTAAATTCATAATGTTCAACTGCTGGGTAAGAACAGTATTACAAGAAAGAACACATCCATATAAACTGCTGCTTTATTTTTAGTTTGTGAACAGGTTTTTATTTTTTTGTTTCATGTAGGGTTTTGAAGGGGTTTTTTTGTCTGTTGGGTGTCTGTTTTGTTGTCATCCCCACCCCCCATCTTTTCGTCTTTTGTTTTAAGCAGTACTAGAAAACTCAGTTCAGAAAAGTATTCTTCAGAAACATGAGTTTTCACTTAATCTTTCACACTGTGTAATCCAGTACTCATTTGCTACAAGAAAAAAAGATTGAAAGTGTGTATTTGAAAACTCCCAGAGCTGAACACCACCACATGAATAACCTGTAACTCCAACTGTAGTAGCTGGAGAATACTGGAAAACTAAGCAAGCACAAATTCATGAATTCCGAGTCTGCTTTGCAGCTTTGTTGTCCAGCTGTTCTCCCTTACTTATGTGGCCAGTGACAGGGGAAGAGCACAAGAACCCTGAGTCAAAATGAGTAGAGAACAGCACTCAAAAAGTAGTGATTCAGATATTTTTACATAGAAGTAACATGAACATAAAAACTGCAGTAGAAGGCAGCTCAGTATGCTTAATTTCTATCTTCAATGCATGTTATTTGGCAAAGGTTGTCTCTGTACTATTTGTTTAAGATAATTTTAGTAACAGTACACAATCTCTACAGAATTTAAAAACCAACTCTTTATACATTTTTAAAAGGAATATTTGTGTTAGGAAAGAAAAAATATAACCACTTTTGGACTAAAAAAAAAAAAAAATCTCAAAGCCCTTTTAACAACAAGATTGTCAGCACAGCTTTAACAAAAGGAAGCACTACAGGTATCTAACACCACACCACTACGCAACTCTGGTAATTCCAGTTCCAGTAACTACCTGGTAAGCAAAATCAGTACACATAACTTTGTCAGTGAAAACTGCCTCAGACTTGTACAAGACACTGTCCCTCCCCCTCTTTCCAGTATCAGCTCTTCAGAGAGTTGCCTGGTATTACGCAAGTTAATATCACAATCGAGATAGCACAGCAATTACTGAAGAGGGTTTAGGCTGCTTGCAATGAGACAGACTTTTACACATACATAGCATTAAATACCACTATTAGTTTTAAACTTAGAACCAGAATCATAGCAATCCCACAGCAGTTTCTAAGCTGAGGAAAAGCAAGTTACAGTAAAAAAGGAATTTACCCATTAGGGCATGAAGCCAATCACCTGGGATACTATAGGGCAGAATTCCTGCCCCCAAATAGGCATTTTGTCAGTGGGAAATTACCCAGTTAGCCAAGTGTGTGAGGCAGACCCGGGAGAGAGGAGAAATGACATCCTGTTCTCCTGTTTCTCCCCACACCACCCCAGCATAGGGCACTGCTGCAGCCCAGCTATCTAATGGGAACAACACAGTTCCACTGTTCCTCTCACTTCTGCCTTGAATCTGTGTCTTCAGAGAAAAGCTGTAACAGGAACAGCCATGGTACTGAACCCCCACAGCAGGAACCATTAGTTTTTTCTTTAGTTGTGAAACAATCCATTCCTATTAAACAAGTCCAGTTATTACCAGTGCCATATGCACATCAAACTCAGGTCAAAGTGAATATGACCAGTCATAGCCTTTTATTAGGAAATACAGGCAAGATGCTTGTCTGGCAGAACTGACATATAAACCCATTGCAAGTGTTTTATACTGCAATGTTTTTAGTTATTGCTTATGTGGAACAGCTTTTGTAGAGAGCACAAAGGCAGCACTGAATTGACCCACCCTGCTCTTTGCCTTCCCTCCTTCTCTCGCCTTACTCCGTCCCAAATATTTTTATAATGGCTGTATACCAATGTATAAAGTCCTTACAGAATAAGGCCTTGGAGGGAACTTCTCTTCAATGAACCCCAAAAATGACTAATATCAACATTTGGAAGGTACCTTTTCAAAAAGCATTAAAGCTTTACTCCTGTACCATCATCCTCTTACAAGCTCATGCACCAAAAATATGCAAGTGTAAAACTTTTACTAGCTAAGTGCACATGTTTCAGAGCAGGAAGAAAAGTTACAAACAGGTTGAGGTTTCATTTGGGAGTCCCCATAAATGAGGAATCTTAATTAAGCAAACCAAATTTGAAAGAAAGGAAAAAAAGAAAAAAAAAAAAAGGTTTGCTCCAGATCCAGGCAGTAGTTTCTAAAAGCATTATATGCCTACTGTATCAGACTTCCTCTGCTAACACCATCAAATTGTTCTATCCGTGTCGAAAATAATCATTATCTGCTCCCAGCATAGGACTTTGCACATTCACAGGAGTATCTCATTCAGAGAAACAATGTTGTCCTTGAGGAGCAAAGCTTTGCTGCTTGTAGTAAAATGTCAGACTACATTTGTCAGATTAATATGCTTGTTACAACTCCTCTTAATTTTAAGGAGGATTACACAATCACATTTTGGGAAAGACTTCTCATTAAAGTGTTACCCTATGGGTGCCAGTGCACTATTACTTCCAACTGAACTCTAGTATTTAATGTTTGTTTTGGAAGACCTAGCTGTCTTAACAGCCACAGGGCATTTCAATAATCATATAACAAACACTACTGCAGGTTATTCTTTAATCCCTTGCGAGTGAATGAGTAAATTCTTGTCCATCTATCATATAATTACACAGCTCTGTAGTTACTGCCAAAAAGGTACTGTAAATCATAAAGGAAAGACTTCTAAGAATAATAGCTGTTCCAGGAAGTCAAAAGTGTCTACTCAGAATAAGTTTTTCCTCAATTACCACAGAAGAGTAAGAACAACAGATAAACTTTTTGTTTACAAGCCATTAACAAAACATGAGAGACATCTTTATACATGAATATTTAAGACAAGTCCTGGTGGGTAATTTAAGCGTATCTTCCATTTATCTCTGTTTGCCTCTGACAAGGTCTCCTAAGTTTCAGAGCTCTAAATTAATCACGGACCTGCCTTATACTTATTTCTAACTGGGTAAAATACAGGTAACAAGCAGGTTTTAAAGCCTGGGGTTCCCCCCCCTCCTGACTTCCTGAGTGATCTTCATTGTTTGTGGCTTTTTATTTTTTTAAACCCTCTGAAAGCATACTTGTACTTTCTGCCTTTCTGTAGCAGATCTGCACAGTGTCCCACTCTTAATAGTGCTTTTCCTCACAGAGAGGACTTAAGATTGCTTTCTAGATTTGGGAAAGGTGGGAAGAGATAAGCATTCTAGGATGATATTCAATTAGGTGGAAACTGACAGCACTATTACTACTCCTTCAAACTGCAGGATAGATTTGAAGTGCTTAGATAATAAGAAATACTAATAACTACACTTTATCATTGTGCCATGGATGTCATTATTGAGTAGTAGGTTCAGTTTGGTAAGAAATGAGGATAATCTTCTATGCCAGTCAAGGATTTCAGTTGTGATTGATACACACTACTTTTTAATCCATTCCATGGTGCTCCCACAGGTCAAGCATAGAGTATGCATTCATTCAGCCACCAAAGAGATTCTGCTGTAGAGCATTATAGCTTTGGTCTAACCAAGTTGTAGTGGTTTGATGCCACCCTGTCATGGCTTAGCAAAATATTTCAAGGACCTTTTAAGAATTGAACAGCATTCTCAATTTTCAAAATGCTTAAATAATTTGAGTCCTTCAGTGAAAGCACCAGCCTTTTCCACAGCAGCATCCACTGATCCACATCACATTAGCTTTAGATTGCTTCTGCATTGTGCAGCATGTTAGCCTTACTCGAAACTTTAACTGTAACCTTATTTAAGCTTTAAATCAGGATAAACAAATATAAAAGGCTTGCTCCATCATGAGTGAAGGGAAGAAAACCTATCCAGACTGAATTAGAGGTGAAGATTCAAATGTGACTCACTTTACCAATAGAATTAAGAAGAGAGTAAAAGGGTGGCTAAGAAGGTTAAACCCTTGCCCAATTCTTGAAGAGAAAAACAGACATTAGTCTTACTACAAAACAAACAAAACCCCCTTATCTACACTGTCTTGTTACATATAACTCTAAGGAAGAGGCCATTCTTAAAGTACACATTGAAAATCTAAATTAGAAGTAAAACATTCTGACAAGGACCAGCAGGAGTCTGACTGCTGGGTAGGTATAGGAACTAGCCAAAAGGCCAGGTTTACACAAGGAACAGTCTCACACACCACACACACATCCTGAGGGAGGAAGCAGGTAGGCTAGGCAGAAGTTTTTATTATCTCTGCACAGTCAGCAGGTTGTTTTCACGAACACTCTTGTGTACACAAGTCTTGCATGTTATGCTATGATCATTAATTTTTTATGTATTGCCAAACTCGTCCTACACGTTGTCCCCTGCCTGCTAAGAAGAAAATCTGAGGAGGTTATAGATTAGGCTTATTCTCTCAAGAAGAAAACGACTTTCTGCAATCCAGGCAGAAAAAACAAAACGTGCTTAACCAGATTTCCAAGCACCAGGCAATTAACCTATTGAGTCAAGTCTGCTTGGTCAAACAACCTTCAATGAAGCTACCTATCTGCCTCTAGAGGATTCTTTCGTGGTGCTGTTTTCTTCCAATGACAGTTATGAATTAAAAAAAGAAGAAAGCCAGACTCTTGCACAGTGTTGTCACACCAATTCTCTCAGCAACTACGTGCACAGAACCAAGAACTTGTTCTCTAAACAAGTTATGAGATTAATTTACTTTAAGACACGAATGAGTACTGGGGCAGTGCGATGAGAGTATGTGATCAAGAGTGCAAGGGAGAATTTAAGCTCCCTAAGTCAACACAATTAGGAGTCCAGGAAAAGCTGCGTTTCTACCGAAAGATTAACTTATTGCACTCCACACGCCACCTTTGCCATTAAAGAAAGGCAAAGAGCCTTTAAGAGCCACACACAGGCAAGTAAGGCAAGTACCTCCTGGAAGCTTACTGCCAAGTCAGACCTACTGCATCAGGAACATCACTTCCTGTAACACTGCTTTCAAGTAATAACCAGACCCACTGATTCACTTAAGATTTAATGAGATTACAGCTTGAGGTGATTTGACTGCAAACCATAAAAGTTTTAGGAGCCCATCTGCTCTGCAAAACTAACCTCTCACACACAAGCCCGGGTATGAGCTGACCTTTGAGAGCTGCAGTGTACTTAAGGCAGGAATCAAGTCCAACGGGTGATGGGTGCACAGACCAGGCAAAACAAAGATTTGCACATTCAGGCAAAGAAGAGCTTCCATATGCATCAGTACCCAAGGGGGAGCTTCCCAAACAATCAGCAGTCTTTTCATTATGAAAAAGAGAGCCACCACAGGGTTCTTTGCCCACCATTATCACACCATTAACAGCAAACTGTACTGACAATGCTTGTAAGATTACCGGTATTTAAAAAACCTAAAGCAATATTCACCTTCTGTATACACCAGAAATCCATGACAAAGTAACTCTGGCGCAGTACTTAAGGAGAAAGAAAAGAAACCTCTTAATCGTACTAAAAGGGTATGTCACCACTGCTTTCCACCTCCTCACTTTACAACTCGTTCGATGCCCTACCCATGGCAAACACATGCATTTTCAAGAACCAACTGGTTATTTTTCTTGTATTTCTCCGTATTAGAACACACACTGGCTTTTCTTCCAGTTAAAAAAGGAAATCTTTTATTTTTAAGAGATTGAGGGCAGAAGAGGGGGGGAAAGAGCTACTGTTTAAGCTCTGTTACTTTTTACAGACCTGTAAAAAAAGCAGAATTTCAGCAAGGCTACTGTTAACATACTTTTAAGTCTAGATGTGAATATTCGTCCCAACATTCACACGTTGTTATTCTAAACCTGACCTTGCTATATCTGTAGAAGAGTCAGTATCATTGGACAGCTGTATTTTGCAGCATAAAAAGTAGGTGCTGTTATTTTTCCTTCCCCTTGCAGGCTGAGATGTTTTGTTGTTTTGTTCTCACTTCAGTAACAGGCCTCAATATGCAAGTTACATCTGGAAACAGACAAAAGCCAACTGCCCAGCAGTATTGGAAAATTAAAACATTGGGTCAGACTCAAACGGACTAGGAAGCCAAAGGTCAAAGCAGCATTAAATCATTAGTTTCCCAGCTGCCACCAAGGCATGGAGTTGACCTTTGATTTTGTAAGAAGTGGTCCAAGCAATTTTCTGGTGGCAATATGGCCAATCTGGCACACTGGAATATTATCCTTGAAAGGAGTGGGTGGAAAGGAAGAGTTTAAGGTCTTACAGGCAAAGATTAAACTAACTTTAATCTCTCTAAACCAAATTTACACCGAATCTGTAAGTGCAAATAATAAATATTAAATTATCGAGCTTTAAAAAAAAGACACTACCATTTGAATCATTCAACTATCTTTCATTCATGTAGTATTGAGAGCAAGCAGAATTTAGAAATATAATGAATTCACTTAAAAGAGTACTAGAATGTTGCATTTCTTTCCTGGAATGAGTTATGTTTTCAGAAATTACACTTGAAAGCAGTTTAATTTTTAAAACAATACATCTGAGATAGAGCTCATGCTCTATATATAGATAGAGCAGAATGCTGCTTTTAGTCTACGTGTATTCCCGTTATTATTCTTTTACGTAGCTGAGGTAGCAAAGAGACAAAGAAACTGGCCTTTACTTTCTCATCTCTTAATTCCATGATCTTAAATTTCATCTGCTACTGCCCTCTGATAATAGTTCCCAACTGGTCCTTATAAACTGTTCCACTGAATGTTTGCACTGTACATGCAGAGTTCTGGTCTGGCTGCTTCCAAGTTCCTAGAAAGGGGTTGGTTTTACTGCTTGGTAAAGAGCAACCCAGGTATCAAAAGAGTTTCCGACACAATCAAGGTACATCTGAAGAGCATATCTGATCCTCCATTAGCGCGTAATCAGCTATTAAGATATTTATATGCAGATTTAAGACATTTCTGTGCTTATTTTTTAAGCAACTTCTCTAGTCTAGAAGGGCCCCACAATCCACACTTTATTGCAAGAATGATAAAATTATAAGCTACTGTTTTCCTTTGTGACACCAGCACAAGGCACCCAAACAGAACAAAGAGCTCCCTTCCCCATCCTATGCCAGTGCCTCAGGATTAGTCACTACCAGTCCTTCATGTGAGAAACCAGCTCACAGCAGCGACTGTACACATGGGCTGAGTTATACATCCACCACCTCTGATGGGGAGGGGGGAGAATGAATACTTTCAGAGAGCAGCAATTAGGCATTAACTGCTTCAGTCATTCAGTAAAATACATCCCTGTGCGGCTAGCCAGCCACACGGATGTGTTGGTCAGGGTTTTTATATACAATCAGCATTTTCACTGGCAAGGTGAAAAGCACACTACCCTTAACACACACTTTCAGTTAATCAGGATAATAAGCAGGAGAACCTCTCTTCCCACACCCTTTCTTTCCAGGAAAGGCTTGCTATCACACAGCCAATATAAACATTCTGAACATATGGACTGTTACATACAGGTCACACAAGAAACAAGACTTTCAAAGAGCCTAACATTATAATGCTCTAACCAGTGAAAGAATATTTAAATCTCCTTTAATAACAAATCCTACCAATATAACCCTGGAAGACTGCACTGGTAATAGCTTAGAGGAAGCAACTTCAAAACTTCATACATTCGGCAAATCAAGAGATGCAGATGGCACAAATCAATCCTTTCTGCAGGTACCCAATTCAGGGAACACTGAAGGAGCAAAACAAGTAACCAGAAGCCTTCTATTACAGTGACTTCAAAGATACATACTTTCTCATCTTGATAAGACCATTCTTGAATGAGAATTCTTTCTCATCAAGACCCTTTCGAGAAAAATAACTGGTTATTTTCCTAGGTTAGTGTTCTGGTTTACTCACATTAAGACAAGCTAAATTCATCACTGAGACACAACTATTACCCTCACTTCATGAAGCCTGCACGTGGCGCATTGTTTCCCAGAGAAAGGAGTTCTACCACTGCACACCTCTCTCCAACAGAAAGATCAAAGCTTGCACCATATCTGCAAGCTACAACTTCAGTTAACTCTTAGGGTTGTTGCTGCACTGTCTTCTATGGTCCCAAGTAGCAGAAGAGATCACAGAACCATAAAGTGGTTTGGGTTGGAAGGGACCTTAAAACTCACCTAGTTCCAATCACACTGACATAAACAGGGACACCTTCCACTAGAGCAGGTTGCTCAGAGCCCCAGCCAACCTGACCTCCAACACTTCGAGGGATGGGGCGTCCACAACTTCCCTGTGCAAGTTGTTCCAGTGCCCCACCACCCTCACAGTAAAGGTGTACAAACCTAAAAGGAGGTCTCTCTAAAAAGAGTTATTCCTCACATTTCTCGTGTTAAAAAACAGTTCTCATACAAACACATCACTCATCAAGTTACACTGGTTTCAGACTGGATAATAAGGCTCTTTCTGGAACTGGACACCTCACTGATACAGCTTCTGCCACAAAGACCTAAAATCCAGCTCCTTGGATACCTTCTTTTATGAAAACAATTCTGTTTATTATTTGAGTACTGTTATTACTATTACTATTTGAGCTACCAATAAGACATGCTCTGGAGTCCTTCAGGGGTTCAAGTGTTCTCTCTGGACCACAACCAGTAGACAAATGCTGGCCAGGCACTGGCCAAGTAATCATGTGCTCTTCAACAGAAGATGGCTTGGGAGCAGGACAAGATGTGAATCACAAGTGACTGACTGGCCCTAATCTTGCCTCAGCCCTATTCTGACTGCCATGTGAAACTGAAAAATCTCTTTTCTACTTATACTAGGGGGAAAAAAAATATTTACCATTAGACCTCAATTCTCATCTGTGTAAATGGACTAGAGCCAGAACTTGAAGTTTACAGTGGAAAGACACCCTAAATCTTGAAACCATTTAAAAGAAACTCCTGGAGAATCATCAGTGTCGTATTTCTTGGAAGGACTTGGTCTCACAATAATGAAAACAACTTTATGTACGCCCATACAGCTGAACTTTCAGAAACAAGTCAATAGACCACTTTTTTTGATTGAACGGGCTAATAACTGCCAACACAGTCCATCAAGATAACACATGAAAAGGGTAGAGAGTGTTGTGCAACTACCCTCTTCCACACCCCAACTGAAGGGGCCCATTTAGTATCAACCAATGACAGCAAAGGGACCTTGTAGCTTTCTACGGGGAAGCTGAAGACAGACCTTTGGAGGTTGAACCAGGGGCAAATAAGAGGCCCCCTTCTGTGACTACACATTGCTCCTCCTCTTTGCTGCTGTGTCCCTTATCACTTGGGCCAGATGCGAGGGGAGCCCGTGCAGAGCACAACAGCCAGCAGCAGCAGCCAGGGACAATAGCAAGATGTTCGGGTGTGGTGGCCAACAGCAGCTAAAAACAACTACTTGGTGCACAGTCTTAGGCACGGCTGAAAGCACCCCCACCCCATCCCACAGAGAGAAGCAGGAGGTGTGCAGCTCCCTGCAGTTATCCCCCAGGACTCCCATGTGTGGTGTCAGAGCTATCAGTCTGAACCCTCCTTCAGTGCAGGTGGTTTGGTTTACTTTGTCTATTACCAAGCAGACAATAGGCCCACTTCCACCTCCACAGAGGTGTTCCTGTGAAAGGCCTTGCCTAACAACATAAAAATAGCGTCAGTGGAGACAAACTGAACTTTCTCTACTAAGAGGTATCCCATATTATCATAGAATTCTTACCTCCAAATTCTTCGTGATGCACACAACACAGCAGTGCTTTGGGATGTGGTCTTTTTGCTTGGTCCTAAAACAAGCAGCTCCAGGAAGTGAGAAGACATTACTAGTCATCATAGTTTTCTTACTGGTAGGACAATTCCACAACCTGACCTCAGGGCAGGAAACAAAATGGAATTTGGAGATTCCTCAAAATCCAGCAGTTAACAAAAGCTAGTAATTCCCACAGCTTCAAGAACAAAGGGCTATTGTGTCTCATGCTCAAGACTCCATGGGGCTTGGTGGATGAGGTTTCTAAATCCGATCTCTCACTCCATAGGACTATGAATTTATCACTAGATAAAGAGATAGAGCTTCCAACCTGTTTGCTTTTGATAGGAAAACCATATCCCGTTTTACTGTCCAGCTCATGGTCTACTTCTAGCTTTGTCATTTCTGCTATTCACTAATCTGTGCTCAGGTCTGTGCATTGTCAGTCACATGGCTCAGTGCTCTTCGGAGCCATTCTGAGCCTCAAGTGGGGTACAAAGATGAATCCCCACATAGCCCAGAGTAGCACAAAGTACTCCTGTGAATGGGCACAGACATCTAGCATTCCTCTGATCTGAGCAAGGCCATGCACCGTAGAACAGTTTATCAGCCAGCATCAGTGTTCAGAGATACAAGGATGGTTATATGATTTATTTCCAGGAGATGTTAAGTCTTAAGCATGGGACAAGAATGGAAGGCTATGTCTGACATGCAGTCTTCACAGAAAGAAGTTCTATGAGAACAGGAAACAGACCTCTGCTTTTAACCCATTGGCTTTCTTCAGCTTAACTCTCTCCCTTGGAGTTGCTGTTAACACCTTAGAAAAGGAAGCAAAAGCTACAGCAGCCTTCTCAAGGGCCAGATCACACTTGGACACACCGGGTCAGAGCAACTAGGTCAGGCAGAAGGGAAATTCGAAGTTGAGAGGTCTGCTCCTGGGAAATTTGGTTCACCTGCCAGCAACAGGTAGTAGAGGAATACAGGAATCTGTGGGTGATTCCAACTGAACAAGTATTCCCTGCTGCTACTGATACAATCTGGGATTGGCTGGCAGCAGACCCTTGTACCTTAAAGTCAATAGTTCCCTTAAAGGCATAACAAAGATGTTGTCAGTAAAGACAAACAGAGCTTTCTCTGCTGGGAGGTACTCTGTATGATCCCATAAATGCATTCCTCTGTCAGCATTAAAAAAAACCCAAAGGGAAATAAAGCATCACATGCAGTATTCTTGACGCTGCCTCACCTATGATAGAAATACTGTAGATAAATATGGTGCTCTGATCTGGTGGATCAGTAGCTGAAAACCTCAGATACGTAAAGCTTTAAAGGTGACCTTTTTCAGCAAAGCTGATCTTGCAGGAAGTTGCATGCCCCAAAATAAAGTAATTCCAGTGAAACAAGCATTCAAGATGCTTGAGATCTGGTGCTAATACATACCAGGAAGGGATTTCTTTTCTTGGGAGAAGGGAGGAGCCAAGCAGGAAAAAAGGAATAAAGCTTACTAAGAATGTTAACAGCAGACATTATATCTAATTTCTTTGCATTCCTTCCCCCCTCCTTTTCCTCCCGTTTTTAAAAAACAGGAGCAAACTTGCGAGTTAAGGATTCTGATCAATGCAACATGTTAGGAAAAGAGAGCAGGAGGTCAAGAGGAAATGATTAATCCTGTGCAGAAGACTGGCAGGATGGGTCCTGGAATGGCTTACCAGAACAATGCTCCCACTAATAAGCAGGTCAAAAGACCCTTACAGTGAACAGAAGCCCCAGTTACACTGTACATTAATATTCTTCCCTTAACCCAAAGTTACATTTGTTCATTAAAGCCAGATTCAAAAAAAAACCCCAAGTATTGAATTAGAAGACAGGTGAAAAGTTGTGGTGCCAGACACAAGCAGCAAATCTGAAAGCAAGGATTACAACTTAAAAACTCTGAAAGTGTTGTGAGCTCCATTCTAAGACAGTATTTGCAGAAGGCTTTGGTAAACTGAGGAACAAGGCAGGAACACACTATGACAGATTTAACACTGACTTTGTGTTCAGCTCATTCAGTAGAACTAGTGCCTCTTCTGTCAGCAGCAGAGCTTAACAGGATGGAGGAAAAAAAAAACCCACAGTAAATTCACTGTAGGCACTACTTTAGACTTGAAGACACACGTGGTTCAAGGTTTACTGTTTAGTACTGTGGCTGCATGGTACCAAACAGAAGCTATGCAACCCTGCAGTTTTAAGTTGCAGGTAATTATCCCAATCCCACACCATTTACCCCCTGTAGCTTAGTCAGCATTACAAGTCAGTCCCCAGGGCTGCGCTGTGAATAGAGTCAGGAGAAGCCAGTGCTACTTCCAAAGGGATTCTGAACTTACATAAAGCATTTACCTATTCCATGATGCAGCACTCAGCACAACCCCACAGACTTGTGTTAGCAAATACACGGCGGAACATAAACATACAATCTGCTTGGAGCTGTTTGGAGCTCTTCCAACAGCACCACGCTATCAGTATCCCCACCCCGTCTAGACAACTCCCTCACACAAGCATCAGCACCTCGTAGTGCCACCAGAGAACTCCGCTGAGGACTACTCTAAACACTTATCCATAACCTATAAAGTCACGAAGTCAGCTCAGTTCCCCGCTAATACAGCTTGTGCTGATATGCTGGCCACAGGAGTGCTGCTGCCACAGGAGTAGGAGCCGGCGGTGATGCCCGAGACGATGCAGCCGGGATGCAGCGGACGGGCGCGCCTCCTCCGCGGCGCTGCAGCATCAGCAGCATCGCCCTTGGCTCGCCGGGGCCACCGCGAACACCGCCCGCAGGAGCCGGGCGGGGCGCAGGGAACGCCCTCCGGCAGCATCGCCGATCGCCTTTGTATCAGCAAACTGCCTCCATTTTGAGGCGCCAAATTTCAGCTGCCAGGGACGAGAAACAAGAAGTGGCAGATTGGTGTTACAGCGCTCTCGGGCACAGGGTGTGGGCAGTGCCCAGTGGTCCCCCCAAGTTGTGCATTACTACTCCAGTGTGGAGTGAGCATTTATCCTCCCACCCCACGCCACAGGAACAAGACTGCACACAAGGCTAGGTATAGGCAAAACAGAGTTCTGGCAGTGAGACCAACCCTCACAGCATATAACAGACTCAAAATCCCTCTGCTTTTACCAAATGAATATTAAAGCAAGGGCTAATCACTAATATATTAATCTCCGCACCTACCCACTCAACTCTCCTTTCTTAAGGGGAAAGACACAGGCTGTAAAACAGGACAGGGGTTTCAAAACAGGCAAGTCTCAGGCGTTAGCAGGTCGTTTCAGGCAGGGAAATCCACATCTCTCAAGAGCACTCTAAAGACAAAGTTACAGCTTATTTACACGAGTGTTTGGACTCAGCTCCCTTAGCTAAGAAAAGAAATCTAAGTGTACATGGCAGCTTGTGCCAGCATTGTTAACCCCACCAGTACAGGCACAGCTCATCCCAGCTTGTCACAGCTCTCTGGTCTGCTGAGAGCCAAGAGACCCCTATTTTTTTAATCAAATTAGTGAATTAAAGTGGAGTTTAGCCCTTCAAGTCCAGTGGATATTGAGTCAGTTATTCACTTTTTGAAAATCAATTACTCTATTTAATCCACCTTTTCACAGGGAAACACATTTTAAAAGTACTCCTGTAGTTTTGGACCAAAGCTACCCATTCTACAACAAATCCTGCAGCAAGGTGTAGAGACTGCCTTGAGGCAGTGACTATCCTTAAAATGCATCCTAGACCCCTGCTGCAGAATCTTTGTCCCCCAGCACAGGCTGAATCCATCTCAGGGCTCAAAATACATGTGCACGAACACATAGGACAACCCCATGCCGCTGGTTCAACATGCCAAAGACAAGGATGTTAAAAAGCCAAACAGTTGTTATCTGAAGCTCAGTGCACGTGCTGACTTCAGCACAAACATCCATTTTGCTCTGCCTCCTCACACAAAAGCTGGGAAAGGGGATTCCAAAGTTCAAGCACTGTTACTACAGAGGGAACACTGAAATGAAACCCAGAGACTCATTCTACCAACATTCCCACAAAATTTAAAGGGCAGAGTTCTTGGACACTCAAGCCACACCAGTAACATGCCAACTATCCAGATTGCATCTCTCCTACATATTATTTTTTCCTTATTCTGTGACTCTTTAAAAACATCACAGCAAACAATAGGTCATATACCTGTAATTATTCACTTCAGTAGAAGCCTATTAAAAATTAAATGGCCAGTAAGTTCTTGAAATTATTAAAGTAGTGGCAACCATTATTTAATCAAGGGGTAAAATGAACTCTTAAAAGAACAATTTCTTCTGCCATTTTTTTTCATCTGTTGTCTGCAGTTCATTGCAAGATGCTTTTTCCAGGGTGGTGAGTGGTAAAGAGACCACTAACTAAAAGTTAGTGCCTCCAGCCAGACACACAGGTTGTGATGCCAAAACATCAGTATGTTCTCATGCATTAACAGTCTCCTCCTATTTTGTGTATAACAAGATATTGCCACAAGGGTAAATCTGTTTCAGCTGGGGCTTAATTTTATGAACAGGATCAAGTTGCATGGCTTCCCCCTATCCAGCTGATGAACCTTTAAAAAACAGAACCACCACCCAACAAGTTTATAACACAATTATTGACTAGCACTGTTTCAGCCTTCATTCTGCCCTTTAAAAGTATCAGAAAATTCCCCCCAAAATAGGAACTACTCTCTATCCTCCATCTGCCCCACTTAATTACTCCTTCCTTGACAGTCACCGCCTTTTTCACTACAAAACACCAAGCACTGCTCAGGCCTAAAATCAGTTTTTAATGCTGTCCCCCTTTTAATGCCAAGTACAAAAGCCCAGTCTGCTGTCAGTGCAAGCATTTTATGGAGTTGCAAACCTCCAAGTTCCACCCAGAGTCACACTATCCTCTTTGAAAACTTTTCCCAATAGCTGTCTCAAAGCAAGAACCCATAAATAGTTTATTTCAACAAATTGTATGAGGGGAAACAGTCCTGTGAATACCACCACATTTAACTAATTATGCTTTTCAAATGTTTTGGATTTTGGGTCTTTTGGGGAGAGGGAGGGAAAAGAAGGTATTTACCAGCACTAGCCACAATTGATTTAAAAACAGTTTAGAGAAACAGGCAGAAGCAAGTGCAGGGCTTCCTTTCTAATTTGAAAAGAAGCATATCTTCTTCTTGGCCCTCTGGTCACATTCAGTGCTGTTTTTCCTTAGGACCATCTAAACAAGACAGATGTAGCCAGTATCCAGGCAGCAGCTGAAGCCTGAGCACTAGAAAGGCACTCTGGGGTGGGGGATGGAAGGGAAAAGAGGGAGAAGAGAAGGAGGAAGCCATTTGGCTATAAAAAGGATCTTTCTTTCCTGTTGAAATGCAATGGCAAAGGGTGTCAAAATGGCTTAAGGGTGGGGAGGTCAAACATGTTTTGAGATGTTAAAAACTCCTAAGCTTTGTCAAAAAGACTGAAAAAAATCCTTAAGGTAGGTTTTTGTTCTTCGTTCAAAATACTTAGCCATTGTAATAGCTGCAAGCAATTCCAAAATGTCCATTATCTGTTCACTTTTATCACAAATTAGCCAAAACAATTTAGTTAGCATTTTATCCTTAAGAGTCTGCCACTAGAGAAACACCAGAAAATTACTGTTTTCCAGTAATTTAGATACATCCTATTTGCCAATCCTTTCTCCCTCTAGCAAGCCTCCATTTTAAAAAATCAGTCACTACATGCTTATACAGCATGACTAACTCTGCACTAAGGATGCTGAAAAATAGATACTAAATAGTAGTTTCATTAATGCCACAGCACAAGTACAATACACCTTTTAACCTGTATGCCATCAAAACCGAACTAAACAGAGGGTTTTTTTCCTGCTAAACAAAAGTATTTTAGTAACTTCTGGACTGTCCTGTTACTTTCCATTTAAATCCAATAATAAAATTTCTGCTTTCTAAACATGGATTCATGAGGCTAAACAACTAACTCATAGTGGTTAACTAAAAGTTAAGAAGTGAGAGAAGGCTTAAAGCTTGTACACGTTCGCCTTTTTCTATTTCCTCACCCTAAAATCTGCAAAAAGGAGGCACAGCATAGTGAAGCCTTATTTGCAATGGCTACAGAAGGTCTTTAAACAACTGCAGCTTATTTCCTAGGTTATACTGCAGTCTCGGTACTTTGTTTGTTTGTTTTTAAACTCAGGAATCTAGTTATATGAAATAAGAGCCACTGGAAGAGACTGGCACCCCAAACCCCCCTCCTCTCATACTGATGAGGAAGCCAGGCTCATCCTTTTTCTCTCTCAGGTCAGTCATTCAGGTTCTGTTCTAAAGTTGAACAGCTCCCACAAACGACTTCAAACCACCATTTCAGAAGTTGGATTTTAAAGTTCATTCACAGGAAATTGGATTTACACCTGCTTCATTTTTGAGACACAGGAGTACAACAGCACAAAGCTCCACCGTGACCTCCCACCCCCACACCTAAAGGGGCTGGGGGGGTAAGGAGTATAAGAAAGATACTACCTTTGGGAAAGGGTTTTGAGCTGCAACTTATGAACAGATGCTGGAAAACCCAGACCCTCTATCCCCCACTATGGAGTTTAAGTTACACATGAAGACATTGATTACAGTTGCTAATATAGAAGTCAGGATGTTGCTACCATCCTGACAATCCCACTCAACCACTGAAGTCCTCTCACGTTCTTTACACACCTTTGTCTCAGTCTCAAGTTTCTACATTCCACTAAAACTTGCTGCTTGAGGTGGAAATTGCCCTAGCTTGTACTATAGCCCCTTGAGATGTGTCACTGTTTTGCACCACAATTGTTCTATGGGGAAAGTCCTCCAAGAAGTGTCACATCAGATTTCTCTCTCACAGATTTCTCTCTCACTTGGGAGAATTCTTCCCAGCACTCACTGCATTGACTTGTTAAGAGTAAAAGCCAGCATTTCATATCTGGCAGGTTAACCGCAAGTCACCCTCCTGGTATGCATTCTCAGCAATAATGTCCACTGCTAAACCAGCAATGTGTGGCCAATAAAACACTGGGTATTTACATGAAAAGACAAAGCTGCTTACAGCCAAAAAGGCTTTTGGGTAGAAGTGTAACTTCTGGGAAGTGTTCTGGAATTAAGGGTTAATTATTATAACTATATACAAAATAGGTAATCCTTAAGATGCAATATTTGAAACTACTCCTCAAGCCAACTCCACTAAAACTGTTATCAGAAACACGGTCAGTACCAACCTTCTCAACTCTGCAGGACTCGGGATTCAATCAACATAGCTTTGACCAAAATCAAATAAACAAAGATCAGTAGAAAACACTTGGTCAATCCCTTTTAAGGACATAGAAGTTGACTCACTTTGTGCCAGACATTACTTTCAGATGCCAGCACTGCTGCCAAATTGTCTAGTCAGCTAATGTAGCAAGGGCAGAAGCCTATCTCAGCTCAGAATATTTTTAAGGAAGGTATACTGAAATGAGTCAGAGACTCAAGTAGTACTCCATCTTCCTTTGTTCTAGAGAAGAATCAGCAAGGAATGAGGATCTCCATACAAATTCTCAAGTCTGCAATATGTTATATTAAGACTTTCACTACACCACCACAACTACTCAGAAGCACAGCATCAGAAAACATCACAAGAAATTACAAAATCGTTTTAAAAGGTCAGCACAGCGAGTAGCCAAGAGGTGGCAGTGTTTCTATCTGGTAAACAAGAAAAGGACTAATTGTTTGTAGCTTTCTAGTAGGGAAGGAAGTCCAGAGACATCAAACAGCGATACACTGCAAGAGGCACAGTCCTTAAACTGCCTCCCCCCCCCATTTCAGCTGCAGTCTGGTTACACTGAATAGCCTCTTCAGGCACTACATCCAGCTCCTGGTTAAAGCAATTGCCTTAAGAAGCAGTAGCAGTATACTTCTACAAACATTCAAGTGAGTAGTGGTTGAATGTTCTAGACAAGAAGGTGGCAATTTTAGCCCCTTAGTAGGCTACAGTAAGTGCAAGCATTGTAAGAGCCTCTCTAGGCAATTGCTGAAAACTATTTAATTGATAAAAACTTTTCATATTTACAGTATAAATTGTAGCTTAGACTTACAAAAAAAAGTGTAACTGCATAAATCAGTACTTAAATTTCACTTGGCATTTAAGCTAGCCTAAGGAAATCCCAAGACTGCCTCACCTCTGAATTTTTAACATGGTTATTGAACACTGGAAGATGAAGTTTCAGTTCACATGTTCAGTGCAAAGGTCACAAGCTCTGCAAGACCATGATCAGAAACATTCCAGGGCAGTGTTGCTTAATTCATGGCAACAGCTTTATTTAACAAAAGCACTCGAGGAATGGTTTCCCTCCGTAACTCCATATGGGATCAAACATGAAATAAGTCAGCTTACTCCAAGAAGTGGCTTCTTTGACCACATGAGAGCTGGGTGTTTTGAGAATTTGTTTTGGCTCATTTTGTTTCTTTTTGTTTGTTTAAAGTTCCATTTACAAAACTCTTTCATTCTGAAAGCATTTCCACCTAGATGTAGCAGAAAAAGATCCATGGTGCACATATTTGGCAGGAATGTCTCCCCTGCTTGGAGAAAAACAGATACATGAAATGGGGAAAAACAACCCACACACCATGGTACTCTGACTCTCACTGATCTAGGAAAGCATCTTCCAACAACAGCCATTTGCAACTAGGGAATGGCTGGCAACACTTTGCCTGGGTCAGACAGGGGTTTCTGAAGAAGTTTCCTTTCTCATAATAAGTATAGTATTTTACCTCATCTCACATCACGCTGCTCAAATACTCATACTACTTCACATGTGCATCTAAAACAACTTACTAGATTTAGAGCTGTGGCAGTCACCTCGGATTATTTCCCTTTACTTCCTCCCTCCTTAGGCAAGGGACTACAGAAATGTCTGTCAAACTATCTCTGCCACAGGAGCCAAATGGAAAATTGCCCATCTACATCCAAAACGAGAATCCACTAATACAGGTGTGAACTATTTCTTTATACACACCTTATGAAAATTCATATAAGGAAGCTTTGGAGTAAAATCATCAGCCACAACATATGAGATAATTGTTCTCAAAGAGAGGGATAAACCAAGTTCTGTGAGTTCCCCAAGAACAGACAACTAAAATACAGCTACAATGAGAAAATGCTCATCCCGAGTAGTTTGTCTGACTTCTGTCCCAATATAAGCCATATATAAATGCACCTGAATTTTGCAAGGAGGTTAATACTGTGTTCTCATATGCTGAGGAGTACCTGGAAAAACCAAGCATGACTTCCAAGACAGCATTCCGTTTCAGTGAGTCTCCCATCTGCTGACAGCACATTTGGATAGCACACAGTAGTCTCAGCTGGGAGGTATCACTTTTTTTTGTTTTGGTCTTTGTTTCAACATGCAACACTTCCTCTTTCCAATCTATGCCCTAGGTAATGAAAAGTGTTTCCTTTTATGCTTCCTCCCTGGATGCCATTAAAATTAATTTAAAATTCAAACAAACACATTGATGAAAATAGTTTTCTCCTCTAGACTAGATGATATTAAATTTCAGACATTATACAGCATTTTCAATTGAGACCACGATTTTTTTCTGTTGCTCGTAATAGAAAACTAATACTCAAATAGTGTAAATAGTGTAAAATAGTACAGGACATCTTCAAGGCCTTCCTTTGATAATTTAAAAATTCAAGTGGAAGGACACCCTGTGGACCAGTTACTCTAGAAATATATACTAAACAGCTTTCCTTTCTTTTTTCTGAAACAGCTGTATTGAACATTGGAGAAGACAAAACAACAGTTCTGACAGAATACTGGTTCAATACATTATTCCTGGATTGATTAACTATCAAGATTTATCTTCCATTTAGGAAAAAAATAAGTCAAGTCTTACTATGCTAGCCAAGCCCTCATAAATACTATATAAAAATGATGTTTACATATATATACTGACAATGTGTAATGAAGACAAATGAACAGAAACAGACAAAGGCACATTACTGAACAGCTGAGAGGAATGAACACGTTCCATGTTTACACAGTGACTTGCACTGGATGTTTAGTCACAAGAGTGCTTTATAATGAAAAGCACAACAACTATGGCATTAACCAAAAATTCATTCCAAGTATCAATGTTATTTGATTCCCCTTTCAAAGTTTGAGTTGTTCAATATAAGGCAGAGCTGGGAAAGGAAAAGAGATGAACAGATTTGGCCAAGAGAAAGGAAACTTCAATACTTTCTCTCCTTCCCTATAGCATCTTCAGCTGCAGGATATTGCTCCCTCCATTGTCCAACTTCAGTGAGCCTGGGACTGGCCTCTTTTCTTAGATCTGAGTCCCTTCACCCTGCTACTGCTGATCAGAGCACAAAGGGATCAGATACAGAACACAAAACTCCTTGAATTAGGCTGAAGCAGAGAAGAAATGCACATTTAGACAATAACTGATACCTGTCCCAAAGCTAGTGAGGCAACTAGCTGGGTTTTGTGTAACCATCTTGCTTTGCCCACATAGCAAACACTGTCACTTCTCTACCAGTATAATGAAAGCAGCATTCTGTCCCTGGACCCCACACCACTGAGGAGTTTCATGAGCTTAAGCTCCTCAGCTGCCCTGTTCTTTGCTGAATGGCATATGCTGGCATTAAGGACAAGTTGCAGAAATGGTATCATATGCAGAATAAAAATCTTGAATTGTGTTTAGAAGGATGTTAATTGAACGGCATGACTTCCTCTGTAAGAAACTGGCTGCAAAGTGAACCAGCTGAGTAAGTCTTCCCTACTAAGTTCTTGTAGCTAGACAAGCAAATTGAAAACCAATTAAAATAAAGCTGTAAGTCATTAACACCCCAAATTACTTCTATAGCCACAAAAATTATGGTACTCTCTGAAGCAAAATACAATTCAATCCAATCAGCTTGCAGCATCTAAGGACTGAGATATGAAAATGAAACTTAACTCAAAAAATGGCTCAAGGTGACTTTTTCCAGTTTGTAAATGTAAGCTTCATGTTAACACCTGCACTTTTAAGTTATGGTTCTCCTATTTGTTCTTCTCTCAGTGTGTAAAGTTTTTTAACATTTTTGCCAAGAAATCAAGATAGGAGCAATAGTAAGTATTGTCAGTAATCACATACTACTTGAACTCACTTTACTGACTCAGAGGCACAGGAAAAGTAATGAAAGGACAAGAAAGTGTTCCAGTGAAAGAGGAGCCTTTGGATCTAAGCCAACCCCAAGCATATAGTATGCCACTACAAGTTTAAGTGGCCAGCCACAGAACATAGCTACTCCAGTCCTTCCAAAGACATGCTGACCTTACCTACATCCAAGTCAATGCCAAAGTCTCCTACAGAAGGAAACGAAGTGTCCACATTATATTAATTTTAACTTCAGAGCTTCCAGAAAAAATCCCTAGTAGTTCTGTAGAAGACCTACCTTCCTATATCATAAAGAATTTTTAATTCTAAAGGCAATGGAACAATATGCAACTTCAGTGTAACAATATATAACAACATACACAATCAAAGCATGCAACTGCTCCCTGAAAATGTCATTTCAAAGATGAGCCACTTGGAATGAAAGGCCCATATGCACCCCTTCCCCTTCAGGTTCAAGTGAACATTGCTTTAGGTTTTCCACTTGTCTTTGTACAGAGATGAAAACGCTTTAGAGGCTGGCTTGACACAGCTACTAGTATTTTAGAGTAACAGTTCAGATTTGGAGGTTCTTACTGAACTACTTTTTGAAAGATGCAGAGATGGGATAAACACCACCTTTTCCAGAAATGCAATAATACGAAGATAAAAGTCATGTTTGTTTTGACAAATCACAGTCCTCTAAAACTTATGAAGTTTCAGATTAGTGTGTGTGTGTGTTCAAGCATTGGGAAATGCATACAAATGGGAAAAGCACCTCTCAGGAGTGGCTGGAGGTTTGGAGTGGACAGCTCTCCAGCAGCTATGCAGAGAAAGTCATCTTATGATACTCCAAGCCTTGATCCCAGTCCCTGCAGTCTTCCTAGACTGCCCACTAACCTCCCTATGAATCACCCCCAACCACCATACAGGGTAATTCACATAAGGGAGCTGTGCTTCAGCAACAGAAAGCTCAGTGGTCATATGTTAGTTATCTAATAAGAGACTCAGAGCCCTTGAAAAGTTCGTAATGCTAGAAGAGAGGAAGAGTTACCATGAAATTATACTGTCAATTAAAATACATGTTGCCTAGAATGGAGAAGGCAGATAGCACCTTCACTAAGAAAAGGTGTGTTTTTGGGACACTGTTAACAGGTACCATTTATAACTCTAATCCAATTCCTAATTCTAATCTTATCAATGCTTTCATGATACTGGGAGAGGGGGGGATAATTACATCCACCCCCCTCACAGCTGCATTAAGTACAAGAGGGAAAGAAGCAGGGACAAGTATTAAATCTTCCCCCTGTTAAAATTTTATTATATACAAAAGCTGAACTAGAAGGACTGGGACCTCAGTGTTTCAGGTATTTTTTTGTACTTCATCCTCTCCAATTCCCTAATGTTTTATTGTTAGTTTGGTTGTTACTTCTTTCAGGGTAGAATTCACTCCAGACTACTGCTTGATCTATCCAGTACCAATTTCTTTACTAATTTTTCATAATTTTTTTGTTCCCCACACACTGCCCCTCCTTTATTCCCATAATATTAGCCCACCCATTTAAAAGCCTTTGACAGAAGCTGACACCAAATACATCATTTTAGGACACCACTGCAACAGTGTAGTTGCTTCTACAGTAACTAAATGGGGGGGGGGAAGTTATTTGCCACTTTTTCATACTAGTGTTCAGTCTATTCAAATAAAATCTCTGTTTTATCATTATCTGCATAATATCCATGACTGGCAAACACTTCGGAAGGAGAATCACAATTTTCCCCTACAAATAGCCATCTCTCTAAAGGGAGACAGCTCTTACAACAACTTTAGCTGGATTGTTTATCAGTCAGCCATCAACTAAAGAAAAACTGGTTTCAAATTTGCTCATCTAGTCACAAAAGCTGTGTTTGGGACACTCAGCTCATTTGGCAACCAGTTTCTTTCAGAGAAGCTATGCCTTTCTCAAGTAACATCCTTGTGTGGATCAAGTATTCTTGAAATTTGAGTGACTTTGTCTAGCAGCCTGCAGACCCCCTTCACGCTCCAACTTCAATGTATTAAATCTCCAGTGCCTTTGGGCACACCATATATAGCGGTGGGGGTGGGGTGTGCTGCAGGGCAGTGGAATTTAACCCTTTACCAGCTTTGCTTTAAAGAGTTAAAAAAAAGAAGGCTTGGAGGCAGGATGCTCTTTTCCATTCTCTAACGAAGTTTTTCCTCAAAGTAACAGACCCGCTGTGCCTCACACACACTTGCACTTAGTAAAACATTTTAGAACTACACAGTTGACTTCCCAACCACAGACACAGCAGCAGCAAGACACCAGGAGTTCCCTCACTGCTATCTCTTACACCCTCCACCACCCGACATGGCATTATTCAAGGTTACAGAAGATCAGGAATAGTAGCCTTGTCAGGCAGCCAGTATTGACTCACTCACTGGTGATTCACAAACCACACTGACCAACCCTCACACAGGACAGCAGAATTTCTCTAGTCCCTGATGCAGCCACTAGGTTGGATTACTAAGCTTAAGGGCACAGCTTTCAAGCTTTGCTTGCACCCAATATTTAAGGTTAGGGGGTTTTATTTTGTATGCTTAAGTGACAGTGTGAATGGCTGAGTAACAAGAACCACTGAAGTGAAGGGGGTGGGAAAAGAGGAGGATCTGAAGTTTGGTAGCTTACATTTTCCCCATAAATAAGTTTGCCTTTTGTTAACCAAGAGCAGCTGAACAAAAGGCTGTATAAAATTAGTCTTCTAGCATATGTCTGCCACACTGGACATCAGTCTCTAGGCATTCAAACTGAACCCACAAAACCCAAGACAACATGGGACATGGGGACACACAGCAACAAGCTCCAACATTACCACCCACGAATCCCACTGAGGTTTGATTCCTGAATTTCAAGTCCCTGCCAGTCAAACACAGCATTTAGCAGTTCTGCACATTTACAATACCTTAACTAGGAAAAGGAAATATTTACAGTGGATGGTAGTTTGTAACATTGGCTGTCCAGAAAATGTATTGGATGGGCAGTAATACAAAGCAAACAACTAGAAAATATAACATTTAGCAAGCTTGACAGAATGCCTTTAAATATTTTGGTTACGCACTGAGACCAAACAACATTAAACTGAAAATGATGCAACACATGTTTAGCTATTACCTTTAGCTCACTAAAGGACCCTTCTCCCCCCACAGCACTGAGATTCAAGGGGAAGCAGTTGCTATTCTGCCCACCCTGGAAAGCACTGCTATGAGAGCAGCCTTGGTGATGGCTTGTGTGATCTTAGCAGAGATTATACTACAGTAACAAACAGCAGTAAAACATAGTTACTGAAGTGACAACAGCAGTCTTTGGTTGGATAATCTGTATGTCATTCCAGAAATGAGTTTCAGACATTTCACAGGTTGGTTTGTTCAGCAGAATTCATTTTCACTATAGCACTGAAGACACACCTCAGAGTTCCCAAAATTTAAAGTATTCAACTCTGAAGAGTGACTTGTACCCACTGCTAGTCCAGCAAGTTTAGAGATTGCCTCAAGATGCCTCCCTGGTGCTGGGAGGTAATCAATTTTCTCCAACTCAGCACCAGTGCAGAGGCATATATCACAAAGCATGCTGAACTATGAAACAATAGGCACTTGGAAATGCCCAGTTCAAGTCTTAGTCACTTCAAAAATATTTCAACTATATATGTAGGAAAACTGCTGACTAAATATTGTCCTATCCAACAAGTTCACCATCTGAGGTTTTAAAAATGCCTATTATACACTCAAGTGGAATAACAGAAATGGAACTCTTACTTCTTAGAGCTGAACATAAAAGTGTGAATTAATTCTTGTTCATAAATGTCAGTACTGCACACATGGGTACCAACTCTTACTTCTTTTTGTATTATGCTATTGCAGTTAAGAGCATTCAAAGATGGCCAGCATTTTTAATTGCTAAATAAGATTATTAGCTATGGACTTTATAGCGAAAATTTTTTTTTACTTTGTTGAGGATTGGTAGAAGCAGAGGAAGAAAGAAGTAGCTTAGAGTCAAAAGAACTTCAGGAAGGAAGCACTACTTCTGTCTTAGCCATATACAATTTCTTTTCTTCAAGATGAGTGGGGGCAAAGGGAAAAGAGGAAGAAAAAGCAGTCCAAGGTGACATGGCATAACAAAGTTTTTGAACTCTAGTTGGAAAACAGCTAACAAATACTATTGCTCCAATTCCTTAAACACGTTTTTTGATCCATTTCCATGACTTTCAAAACTGATTTGTATGCTCAAGTCTAATTCTTTAGAACCAAACCCTTCTCACCCACAGAGCCCTTCTTCAAGCACAGCCAGGGAAAGCAGAAAACCCATGGCAGGAGCTGCAGCTGAGCCCATGAAGAGAACAGCTAAAACAAGGACATATGCCTAACATTTTGGGAACAGGGACATCCATTCATTAGATTAACCAATACTTGCATTGCCAAGCAGTAGAGTTCCATTCCCATCCAGTGTTTCTACACTTTAATTAAGACTTAGAATTATAGGGTAAAAGCATTAGTAAAAATTGTGTACTGCATAATTATGATCCAAGATTATATTTGTAACTGCTCTATTGAAAGTGGATTACAGCTGAAGACAATAAACCCCTTCTGTGAAATCTTATCTGTGGTAACATTAGTCTTGCATTCAGTGCATTGTTCGTGCAGCTTAAGATCTGTGTTCTCAACACATCGTGATTCTTTGTCTGATGGAAAGACACTAACAAGTTTGCAGGAAGGAAGGGAGCATGGGAAGAAAATAGGAAGAGACAGGGTCAAGACAGTATTGAAAAAGAAATGATACTCCTTAACTTTAAAACAGAGGAACTAGCCAGTTTTCCTCTAAGGAAGCATGGTCTAGCAAGCATGTTTACATGCTCTGGAGACTTAGCTGAAAGGAGAAACTGCTACAACATGATGCAAGACTTCATCATTAAACTGAGGCAAAAATTCAGCCAGACCTTCTCTCCCAATTATGAGATACACTTCAAGCCATTGGTTTCAACAGAACTGTAGTTTAAAAAATTAAATTATGGGTATAGTATACTAGTTTCATATCCGTTTATTGTGTGCATAACTCCAGGCATATTTTCTCAAGAAAGTTACTAAGTCAGAGATCTGTGCTGCAGCCTGCAAACATTAATACTCTTATATGGAGTAATACTTCCCCCCCTCCCCAAAAAAAAATAAAAATGCTCTAAGTAAAAACAGTTGCCCAAACAGTCAAGGCATTTCTGCTTCTCTCAATTTTTACTCACTGGAAACTGTCTGAATTCATGTTTAATTAAGACAGTAGTGTAATACTATCAGATTATCATCAGGAGAACAACCTGACAACTTTGCTGCATTCACCATAAAATGCTGCGTGTATTTTAACATTAGTCAAAGCAAAGCAGGGAAGGTTTTGGTTCTGTCCTGTATGGTATTAAAGCTGTTTAAAGCCAAAAAACTTCATTCTCTTACTAAGGAGAAACAGTCAAATAAAGAGACTTTTGCATGCAGGGAAGAGCCAGGAGCTAAGAAGGTGATGGGGAAGAGTCAGTGAAAAGGAAGGTAAAGGCAGAATAATCCAAGAGGTAACACTGTTTAGCAGCAGATACCTGAACGTTTGCAAGTTAAAAAAGTGTGAAATTAGAAATTATTAAAACACCTTATTCTGAAGATGTTAAATGCCCATTACATAGATCACATATGAACAAATTACCTCACTGCTCCACTTTCTTCACCAGGAAGGAAAAAGGAAAACACAACTGCCAGTAACTTAATCTGAAGCATTGTTTTCAGATGGGTACCAGGATGTGCATTTGATACCATAAGTGAAAAGACACAGTAAGTATGATAAATTACAGGTGTGTCAGTACAAAGAAGTGTACACAGTTTCTCACATATACTACAAGTATGAATTTCTCTAGCTCAGGCACATTTTCCTCTAAGGCTGCTTTCCTCTAGCAGTCACAACACCAGCAACACAGTAAAGTATTGCATATTAAGACCAACGCCTCCAGGATGCACTCCTAAAATTCTTAATAATTGTGTAAGGAGACAAAAACCTTGAAACATTAGAAAAAGGAAAACAGCAAGAGCCTGCATCACATTTGTATCACATAGTGCAGTTGCATATATACAGCCCTCAAGTGAAAGACACAAAACTGGGAACACGGGCACATCCCCTTTGCCTTACCCAGTTGATTGCATGAGACATGTGGTGGACGGCATTAAGAGCACCACGGAGTAAAGCTCAGCATTTGAAAGTGACAGCAAGCCATTACACAAAAGTGACCGTGTTTAACCTCCCGTTCCTGTCTAACCACACTATTCCTCCTTTCCCCTCATACCAGTTCAGTCTGCACCAGACTCCTCTGCAATTAAAATAAACTTACATCAATACTAGAAGAGGGGGGGAAAAGTTTGACATGTTAAGTGAGTTAAGTTGGCTCACAAAAGCATCTCCTGAGTGCACACAGGCAAGCCTGGTGAGAACAGAGGAGGAAGTGAGATCCCCTTATTCGCCAAGTAGCTATGAGATGTTAAAGACAGCTGGCTCCCTATGTGAAACCAGGGCTTTACCCCCACATTAGAGCAGCTTAGACATAAATTCAATCAACAAATTTAGCCAGGGTACCAGATAAGTAGCTTTCAGTTCAGCTGACAGTTATGCATTTGAATGCCTTCCCCTATACATGCATATTCCTCCAGAAATTGCATCTTTGACAGTGAGTGGGACAATAAGAAGGGATGCATTTTATTTGTAACCTAAAACAGGAAATCCAGGAGTATATGCAACTCCAGAGCTCAGTATAGCAATCTCATTTTAGCAAGTCATAGCCACATGCACAGATAGCCCCATGAGCCACTGCAACTCACTGATCTGGCAAGAAACTTTGTTTGAAAGTTTGTGAATTAATCTGATCAATTAAGAACCTAACCAAAGACAAAACCAGTGAAAGCAAAAGGAAGGAACAGCGTGGCTCAAGGCCAGGGGAGAAAGACCTTTAGAAGTGTTTCCTGCAGTGGAGGGAGCCATGGTTCTACAGGGGTATGCCTTGTGGTCCGCAAGCCACTTCTAAAATGGCATCTGTAGGGCAATATGAGAAGTAGAGGGTCACACACCATTAAGCTGTCTGAATTTGGCAACTCCACGCTTTGCCTTGAAAGTGTCAGAAGTCTGCTCTTGAAGTGTTTTGACCATCCGCCACTGTTATCACCAGATGATACTGAACCACACAGCAGCTGAGCCTTGGCATAAATGAAACCCTACATCATTTAAGTTGCGACTCTGGCATTTCCCATTTTCTGCAAACTCACTTGAATCTGGGTAGTTTATCTATACAAGCCAAGTGTCCTAGAAAGTGCTGGAACAGTTGGAAGATTATGGTTTGGTTTGCAACCTATTGATACTTCTAAGAAAGAAAAACGGAAGTGTTCTTTCAGTGAGAGATGAAACAATCAAGCACATTTTGACATAGTAGTTTAGCATATTTTATTTAATAATGGGTAAAACATTTTTCAAGTTTGAAAGTTCTATTCTAGTTGGTTTTATTACAGTAACATTTAGATACTACTGTAGCACTGGTAGTTATGTCCATACAAAAAACATCGCCAGACAAAAGAAAATTTTCAGGGTTGCAACATAGTTGCTTTTGTAGAATGCTTTGAAACAGAGATTAAACATTTCCCCTGCTGCCTTGATAACATTTTGCCTCCAAACAGTGGGGTTCCAAGGGGTAAGCAACCAGACTGGGTTTCAACAGCAGCTCTATGACAAAGAATTTCCCACCACCATCTCCCTACAGGAATATTCACTTTCTTTCATGCATCAGTGCAGTATTTGCAGGCACTGCCATCCTGAAAGGGGTGTTCAGGGTTCCACTTTCTTTAATGTTTGCCACTGCTGAAACAGTCAGTATTGTTTCAGAGACTGTATGTACTCTTAGCACACAACAGGAGTCAACAACTCAGCTGAGACCAGAAGCAACTCAACTAAAAAGAAACTGCAGCAGACATCCCAGTTAAGAGCTGAAATCTGCATTTCTCTGCATTGAAAGGATAACCAACTACGTTGATCTTGTCTGGCAAATGTGTATGTGTAGTCTTGTTTTCAGACTTGGAACACCCAGTAAGTAACCACCCACAGTGCTATTTCCCTTTTCACTCAAGGGAGTCTCAAAATAGGGGTGTAGAATGAGGAAAAATTATGGGGAATGGACAGTGACTCCCAGGATGAAAGATGGAAATATCAGAGAGAAACCACCAAAGGCAACACATGAGTAGTGAGGTTAGGACAGAAGTATCATGTCCTAGGCAAGGAGGTACAAAATAAGGTAGCCAGCTACTTTTGTGCAGAAAAACCTCTGGAACAGGGTCAGAGGCAGACCCCTTGTAACTGATCCCAGGCAGGGTGAGGAGAATATATCCCGAGAAAGGAGAAACTGCATCCAAGAAACTACTCTTCCATCAGCTTCTAGATGAGATCTGCCTGTGCTTAAATCTTACCTGCATGACGTTAGTCTGAGGGAATATGCTATAGCTCACCAGGTTTTCCTCACATACTGAGCAGAACCAGCTTCTAACTCCTGATGTTGAGGTTTCAGGCTACCATTCCAGCCTTGCATTTTGGATTTGTTTTTACACTATTAGCCAAACAAAGTACTTACTGGACACACTAAGTACTCTTCTGGAAGGCTGCTTTTCTATTATCGTTCCTTTTATGAGGCTGTAAATAGCATTCTTAGAATTAAACAAGCAATAACCCTCACAGCTTTGCAGCCACCCTTTCTCAAAAAAAGCTGTACACCTCACCCATATTTTTAGCCAAAGTGAGAAAGATTCACAGTATAAACTCTTTCAAACTGTTACAGTCTCTTCCAAACAATTCCCCTTAAGTGAATAATAAATACTTGCAAATACTGATCAGGCACATCCACATTAAGGAACCACCAAAACCCACTAATCAAGAACAGTAGTAGATCATTAATTTGCGGAATAAAAGCCTCTCAACAGGAGCTGAAGGCTTGAAAATGCTTACTTGTTTTAAAACAATTTCTGGATCTACAGGACACAAGAACACCCAAAACCAATCCTGAGACTTGCACTCTTCTCAAAGTATACTGTTGAAAGTAAAATTAAGTTATATAAGATTAAAATTAAACTTTTTTCAAAGTTACTTCTCGAAAAGCTGTACAGTTTAAGCAAGGCTAGAATATCTTTGTTCCCTATGCAATTTAAGATTTTTAAGTCCACAAAATATCTTGGAGCTGATATTCCCTAGTTACTCTTCACTAAGTGATGGAGAATGCTTTAGAAGATGGATATTCAATGCTATGGCCAAAAGCCCTCAATTGTTTCATTTTACACATTTCAGCAATTACTTTCATACTACTGAGAACATAAAACATAGAAGTTTTTTAGCCTGTACCTCAAGCCCAAAATTATACTCCAAAATGAATGCAAGAAGGCAGCTTTTCTAGTGTCTTAAGAACATCATGCCTAATTTCGTTCTTGTTTTCTATATTATGTGTGTGTTTCAGGAAGCTCACTAGCAGGAAGGAAGATACTTAAGATACCATAAAAAGCTGTGAGCAGTCCAATTGCCATAGCATTGCTGGTGTGGATTTTTTTAAATTTGTTTTCTAAAAAAAACTTCACTGTCCCTCAAGTACACTCCACGTTTCCCAAATGTCATCTAAAGTTTTTTTTCCATAAAATTCATATATTCTGTCCTCTGACAACAGCAACTTCAAGAAACACAAAATGCTCTTCCAAACCTTTCTAGAAAAATTATTTCTGAGGCACAGCACCATTAGAGGAGCTAGAAGAAGTGCCCCTATAAACTGAAGACAAAGGGATCACCACGTTTCCCTAGGCTAAACACCTTCATGTATCGTTATGCAAGCATCCCACAGGAAACTCGTGTACTACCCCTGTCCTCAAGCACATTTTCCCCAGAAGCCCCTTGTGCTGACTTCATACTGGGAGGAAACTACTTCCAACATTGAATTTTCAAGAAAATTCCAGAAAAATCCCCCTCGCTGATCCCCCAGAGCAGAAGGGGGAAGACAGCAGATCGCCATTTTCCAGTTTCAAATGGCAAAAATCACGTTTCAAACTATCACAGCAAGAAACTGTCCCAATGAAACTTAAGGCACTTTGAGTACATTTTGAAGAAGCCACTGCCTCTTTTAAGATCTATGAAACAATACTTAGGGTCACCAGTAACAAAATTTAAACCGCTTTGATTCTGCAAGTTAAAGACACGTAAAGCGAGTTCCCCGGTTTTTATCAGTTGATGTTTGCACCACAGAGGCAGATAAAACGTTAACCAAGAGTTGTACCTGGTATTCAGAAGGGTGAATATCTCTGCTAACTTTTGGACTGGTTTTTATTTATTTATAAATAGGTAAGTAAAAAGGAGTCCTTTCCTCACTACAGTTCTCTTCCTTCCCTATTTATTCGTTTTCTCCTTCTGCAGCATGTAACACGCCGAACACAGTAACACAAAGCAAACTCCACTTCGCATGAGAAGCATTAGAGGCTCGGGGGGGCTCCGAACTTTTCTCTCTTGCATCCCCGCGGCCCCGCCAGCCCTCGGTACGCGCCCAACGAGCTCCCTGGGAGGGACAGCGCCCCCAGCAACCCAATGCCCTTGCCGCACACCGCGCACAGGCATTGCGGGGCTCCGGCGACCGCCTTCGGAGACAGAGTCTCCCGCACCTCGCGGAGGGCCCCCCGCGGCTCACCTCCTCCTCCTTCTGTCGGGAGCCCGGGGCGAGCGGGGCGAGGCCGGGACGCCACTGCCTCGCCGCACGCCCCCCCCCACCCCGTGTGTCAGCGTCTCCCGGCCCCCCCTGCCCCCAGCCCCGNGTAGCTGGCCCGGTCGGGGAAGACGGAGAGGATGTTGTACGGCGAGGCGGGGTAGGGCGGGCTGAGGGCGAGCGGCGCGGCGGGGCCGGCGGCGGCGGGGCCGGCGGCGAAGCGCTCGATGAAGTGGTCCTTGGTGAGGCGGACGCGCTGGTGCGCCCGCACGCAGTTGTCGCACAGGTGCTCCTGGCAGTCGAGGCAGCGGGAGCTGGCGGCGTTGCCCTCGTCGCAGGAGCTGCAGCGGGGCTCTCCCTGCCGGCTGTGGGGCCGCCGCAGCAGGAGCGCCGCCGAGCCGCCGCCGCCG